>JBBPBX010023224.1:20143-22643 GCA_038048925.1 Garcialebias charrua | reverse complement strand
GCAGCTAGGAACCTGGAACAAGTGAGACAGCATTGCAGGTGACTAATGTTAATAAATAACATTTAACACTTCTCATTTAATATAAGTCAAAGTACTATGCATATCATATGGCTGTTACTGAATACTGTATATGTCACCAGCTCTTACAGCTGTTACACAATTTTTGTAGCAAATAAGCCTAAATAGGAGAGAGGGCTATGTTTTGAAAAAAGGAACGTATATAAAATATCTGTATCGGTTATTGGCCAAAAAAGTTTTAACATATCGGCGTAGTGGATATCGGCCAGAACTCCAATATCGTGCATCCCTAGAAATGTTATTTGTCTGGATAGGCCTAAAGTGAATTGTGCAACAGTCGAATCCATGAAATAAATCGGTCCTTGAAACCAAATTTATGTAAGACAGCAAAGAGATAATTCCACTACACACAGTCAAAAAGCTTTCTCAGCATCAAGTGAGATAACTACTTCTGCACTAGCGATAGAGTGTTGGGTTAAAATCACATTCAAAAGTGTACAAACATTAATAAACAACTAGCGGTGTTTAATAAAATTGTTCTGTTCTTCCGAAATAATAGAAGGAAGAATCTTTTCTAGGCGAGTTACTAAAACTTTAGCCAAGACATTATCATCCACATTAAGAAGTGAAGTAGGTCTATATGAGGTAAATATGTAGGATCTTTATCTTTCTTTAGAAGGACAGTGGTGAGTGCCTGTGACATTGTGGGGGCAATGAGCCATGCTCAATAGATTCATTATACACTGAAAGGAGTAACAGAGCTAATTTGTCTGTAAATGTTTTTTTTTTAATTGATTGAAAACCCATCTGGCCCTGGTGCCTTACTATTGTGTATAGTTTTAATTGTGCTCATGATTTCCTCCAATTGAAGGGGTGCATCTAATTCCTTGGCCATGACAGGATCAACAGTGTGCACTGTAAGATCTTTGAGAAAAGAGGCCAATTCAGAGATATCAGCTGTGGATTCAGGTTTACATAAAGAGAAGTATTGTTGTTTAAACACTTCATTTACGTCTTTTGGGTTAGAAACCAAGTTTCCTGCTGTGTACTTAATTTGAGTTATTATTGAGAAGGAGCCTGATGCTTTAACTGATAAGCTAAGAGCCTACTCAGCTTATCACCATGTTCAAGATAAGTTGCACGCGAACAGAATAAGAGGCGCTCAGCCTCTACTGTAGAGAGCAAATCAAATTCAGTCTGCAGGTCGAGTCGTCTTTTATGCAAATCAGGAGTTGGATTAGCCCCTATCCGTCTGTCTGTGTCACAAATTTGTGTAGTTAAATTTTGAAGTTTAGCTTTACGATCTCTGCTGGAATGAACAGAGAAAGAAATTATCTGTACACGTAGATACACTTAAAGAGATTCCCTTAGTAATGATCTTATAACAGTGTCATTTTCATGAAAGGCTATATATTCATCGATTGCGGATTTGATATAGGAAATAAATGCCTCATCTGAGAGCAACAAGGAATTGAACCTCCACAGTGAGGAAAAAGAAAGCTGGGTTATGAGTTTGATATCAACACTAAGTGGTGCATGAACAGAAGTACGGTAACCATTGGATGATATTCAGATGACAATACTTTTGACATGAGGGAACCATCCACAAAAAATAATCAATACATGTAAAAGACTGATGTACTGGAGAGAAGAAATAATAGGCTTTGGCAGTAGGGTTAAAAAACCTCCAAGGACCCACAAATCCATTCTGGATCATAAATTCTGAAACAGACATGGACATAGAAGATTGGATCAGCGTCCAGGGGTTTGAGTGGTCTAACCTGGAATCAATAACACATTTTAGATCTCGAGCCAGTATCAGAAGGTGAGTGTCAAGAGAAGAGAGGCTACTCAACAATTTATCTGTGAACCAAGGGTTATCAAAATTGGGAGCATACCCATTGACTAACAAGACAGGGATGTTATAAATGTTGCTTACAACGATTAAATATCTCCCATTTTTGTCTGCTCTAATCTCTGACGCTTTAAACTGTAGTCTTTTGCTAATGAAAATAGCCACCCCACTAGTTTTTGAATTAAACATTGAGTAAAATACATGTAACACCCATGGACACCAGAGTTTAGCTTGGTCCCTATCTCGTAAATGAGTCTCTTGTAAAAACATTACATCACCTCTCAGACATTTTAGGTATAAAAATATTTTTAGATCATTTAATGGGGCTATTCATACCCTTTACCATTTACCCTTTAATATTTTTTGCTATTTTGGGGTGTAACTGGGACCTTGAGTACACAATTTCATTCCACCTCATGTACCACATGTGATGCGAATGACTATAAAGAACCTTGAACCTTTACATTCCAAGTTAGAAATCTAATACTGCTAAATTCTCTGTGACTAAAATTGGTGCCTCTGAGCCAGAGAATTCTTGTTGCACGGTAGCAAATAGCAATATCAGAGGAACGTTCCGTTTTAGGGCCTGTATTTCGGACTAAATGGATGAGAGATTCTTCCCAAAAA
>JBBPBX010023224.1:0-20056 GCA_038048925.1 Garcialebias charrua | reverse complement strand
TATGTTCAAAGTACGTTCAACTTAACTCAGTCTTGATGATTAGCGTCAACAAGAGGACATTGTAGCATTTATAGTTCTATGAGCATTTGGATTTTTATACATGAAAATACACTTGATAGTTAGAATTTTAAGTATATTTACTGTATATTACAGTAATTTATTCTGTATTTTGCCAGATTATGGTGAAAAGACATGTACTATAGAACAGTGGTCCCCAACCACCAGGCCGTGGACCGGTACCAGGTCGTGGGTCAATTTTACCCGGCCACACAGAAAAAAAAAATATATATATATATACTGTATTTAATTTTTGAAAAATCACTGCATTGTCTCCACCACGTCCGTCCGTCAATGACTCTCTCTTGACGCAGGTCAACATACACAAGCGGTAAGTTTCAGTTTCTGTTAGACACATGCACAGATTGGTTCTACATTGCCTGTTCGGGTGGAGTGATTTAGCTGTGTGTTCCGGAGCAGACAGGAGGCGGCGTGCGGCCGTGTCTGCGCATTTGAAGGATTACACTGCATATTTCACAAAGAGTGACTGTAAAACTATGAACTAAATAAAACTATAATTTTAAACAAAGCTTCCTAATATCACATCAGAGCTGGTTTTGTCTTGAACTTTTATTAATTCACGTCAGAGCTGTTCCTTCACATTTCTGCTTCTGCTCTTTAAAAAAATCTCCGTCCCTAAAAATTCAAAGTCATGGGCAATTTTATTAAAAAACACAAATATAAAGTTTTGCACTATGCATAAGTTCCTGTGCTTTTGTGTACTGATGTGCGAATCACTGCAGAGCAAGGAGGAGGAGGAGGCACAGCTGACCCCGGTGTGGGAAACACCGTACTAATTAAATGAGAAATGATCCTGCACTTTATACACTTATAAATCACATAAAGTGATTAAAAGTACAATTGAAATACAGGTGCTGGTCATAAAATTTGAATATTGTGGAAATGTTTATTTATTTCAGTAAATCCATTCAAAAAGTGAAACTTGTATATTCATTCGTTACACACAGACTGATATATTTCAAATGTTTGTTTCTTGTAATGTTGATGATTATAACTGACAATTAAGCAAGTGACAAATCAGCGACCTCAGTTTGTCCTGACGTGAACGCCCCTTACCATTTCAATAACGAGATTACATCTTTTGGTTCATGTTAATCTACTGTAATAAACCTTTGTAAAATACACCAGAATGCAGGAAATGACATCTGTTTTATCCTAAATTCTCTGTGGTGGGACCTTCAGACTGCAGTTCAAACGACTCCTCTGCTACACTTCTCATTTCCTCCTTCCACTCACTCACTGGGTGTGTGGGTGTGACACCTGAGGCTGTGAAGATATTCTACAAACTTAATGTACGTTGTGCCTCAAGTCCTGTTGGAGGACATCCAGCTGTTCTGAAGCGCGGTCAGGCACAGCTGTGTTCTCTTGGTTTATCAGAAAATGGTTGTTGAGCACCGTGTCACCCAGTGCTGGAAAAGGGCCATCATCATCCTGGTTTGACAAATGCGAATATTTTTGTGCATGTGTACTTCTCAAACTTTGTACATACACTTCATTGCACTTTTCTGTTGCAGCCTCAATCTACTCTCTGTTTGCTCCTGACTTTTCCAACTTTAACCATTTTGTGTTCTGATCATTGGCCAATCTCGCTCCGGGTTGTTTTGATCTTAGCTTCCAGCTTCCTCGTCCATGGGAGGAAATGCTCCTTATAAGTTGTAGCCTTGATCATTATAGCAGACTCTAACTTTATCACTTCTCATCATAAGAAGTTCCAAGTCTAAATCTGTCATGAAAAGCAACAGGAAATATGCATTCCATCTGCTGAACGAATTTCGAAAATAATCTAATTGCAATTTTTTTTCTATAAATTGCAATTGCGATTTAAAATGCAATTTAAAAAAAATATCTTCAAGTATTTTTCAACAAACAGAAGCAATAAATAAATCTGTTTCATAATAAACAATGTCAGATTTATTTAAAGCAGAGATTACAATAAAGCAAACAAATCTATGCCTTTTCTTTTCACCATTTCTATTTTTTCTTGTTTCATAAACATAATAGTAAACATGTTAAGTGAACTTCCTAACTACTGTCTGAACTTCACATGACAGTTAATAAATAAATATAAAAAATTAGATATAAAAAAATTACTGTTTAAAGTTCAAACAGTTCGGTCAGTGATCCCTGTCGGCTGATACTTTGCTTACTTGAAGTTGAAACACTGGTTGTTGTCATTCTAGCCATGCAACCATCGTAAATGTCTTTGTGGTGTTTTAAAAGTGTTGATAAAGATTTGTGTCACGTGACCAGTCAAATTGCAGCCTTCGCGATTAGAAAATCTCATTTTATCATATTGCGATATTATTGCAAATGCAATTAATTGTTCAGCCCTAATTCCATCAAGGCCATTTACATGTTTAGGGACATTTCTTTATGGAGGATCTGTACACCTGATTCTCCCGTTAAACTGTTATTCACCTTCAGTGTCACTGTAATCCACAAAGATTATACATTTTACAGGAAAGGAAGACTTTGTCTCACCCAGACTTTCTCTGAACCTGCAAGGTGTAGCGCGCGGCTGAAATGTCTCCGGGCTCCCAATGGCAGGTGACGTTACTTTTTATAATGAACACACAACGAATCAGTTGAGGAGATCGGGGGGAGGCCTCAGATATTGATACTGGAAAAAAATAATGAAGACAAGGAAAAAGTTGGAGTCAACGACACAATAAAGTAAATGGAATGTCCTCTGAAAAGGAGGATTTGATAAAAGCAACTTTCCTTTTCATAAACCATTGATGGCAAGATGTCAGCACATGCAAATCAGTGCTTCTTATTAGGGGTGCAGGAAAAAAATAGATTTTTTAAAATAATCTAGATTCTTAGTCCTGGCGATTCAGAATCGATTCTAAAAGCCCCCAAAATGATTATTATTACAGGTAGTCCCCGACTTACGAGCGCTCTAACTTACGAGGTTCCGGACTTACGAGCTGGCGAATTTTTGGAAAAAACGCAAAAAATACTGAGTTTTTCTGTGTTTTTTCACCACAGTTCGTTAGCTAAACATGTGGACACACGTTTCCGATCATTTTTATGCACTCATAAGCAGTTTTTCGATGAAAAACGAGTGTTTGTAGTCGCGCTAGCAAAACCGTTCCAACTTACGAGCGAAATTCCGGACTTACGAGACACGTGGCGGCCGTTCCAAATTACGAGATTTCCGTGTTACGAGCACCTCGTTGTAACGGAACTCGCTCGTAAGTCGGGGACTACCTGTATTTATTTTTTTTTACATTAAAACCCAAAAGATAAAGAAAATAAAACCATATCTCATAGTATATGAAAGAATACATAAAATGAAAGGTGGCAGAAAGAAGAAGAAATCTGACCCGAACCAGTGACCTCCAGGACCCGATAAGGATAAAGCGGGTAAAGATGATGGATAGATGGCTTTTGTTGAAAAGATTTACCAAACAAATCTTTTAAACAAAATCCATCCATACACATTTGAAACATGGATGAATGCAATATGATTTTGAAGTCTATTTTATTTTGAGTTAAATGTTTATGCAATACAGTAGGCTGAAATCTTTGTTTACGTTTGTATTTTGAATTATTTGTGATGGACTGGAGACATGTCCAGGGTGTCCCCTGCCTCTCGCACAGTGACTGCTGGATATAGGCACCAGTGACCTCCAGGACCCGATTAAAGCTGCTGCATTCTATTCATATACCCATCTGCTCACAATTCAGGCTGCTGTATTTATACTGTATTATTTGACATTATTAATGTTTGCTACAAGCATACATTATTGTTTTAAATAAATGTTTTATTTGTTTACATTATTGTTTAATCTTTTCATGATTTCAATTGAAAATTGTTTCAGAATCGAAAATTGTTTCAGAATCGAAAATTGATTCTGAATCAAAAATCGATCCTGGAATGAAAATCGTTTTAGAATCGAAAATTGATTGTTAATTGAATCGATGCATCAAAAATCGGAATCGAATCGATTCTCCAGACACTGAGAAATTCGCACCCCTACTTCTTATATCACTTTTGTTAGAAAACAAAAAAGGCATGATAAATGAACAGTAACAAAAGTTAGATTTTTTTTTTCAAACTGAATGTGACTGATAACCTGGAATGCTGGAAAATTCAAAATGAACTCAGACAAGATGAAACATGACTGGTTTGTTCATCTGACACCACCACTAGTTTGCCAGTGACATGACTGGACATGATTACCGTACACGTTATGTTGAATAAGTTGAATTCCTTGTCACACGATAACATTTTAGATTTATGTTCAGCCTGCAGTCAGTCGGGGTCGGGGATGACTGTATTAAAGGCAGCGCTAGAATCTAGAAAAGAGATTTTGGCGCTGCAGCTTTGTTCACATCATCTAGAAGATTATGAAGACTAATATTCACAGAGACTATAAGATTTATGCAGAAATGTGAGAATTGTGTCCAACATAATGGCATATGCTGAAGATGGAATAAAACAAATAACGAAGTCTCTTTGGAGATATACGTGCTGTATTGCTAATAATTAAGCTAATAACCTTTCCCAGCTTATACATAACTTGTGCAAGTGTAGAGCACTTTTGTGGTTCTTCTGGTTGGAAGTGGCGCATGACAACTTATGCCATTGTATATCAGCGTACTGGTAACTTATTCAAAACATACACCTAACTTATGGGACATACAGTAAATCAGCATGTTGGTCATTTTTTCATACGTTGGCATACGCTGATGCCATATACTGTACTGTATCACTGTGTGACAAGGACAATGTTGCTGTTCAGGACTGAGCAGGCCCATGTCTGATAGAAAATATAGATTTTCAGTCATATCAGGACTAATCAGATACTTGTGAGCTTAATCTAATTTTTCTGTTTTAATATTCCCAAACTCCTTGCAAGAAATATGCAGTTTTGCATCTAAAGGCATGAGAAGACACTAAAAACTTGTATTTTTTCCTCTTTTGTGAACTAGTTTTATTATCCTCTGCGGCCAAAAGTGAAAGAGTAATAATGCTTTTGCCCAAGTTTGTGTGCATGTGCGCATACGTGTGTGTTAAAATATCTTTTTATTCGCTGGGCATATGAAAATTTCCGAAAACATTTACGGGCCCCAAACTTTGGAACAACCTGCCCCCCAACATTAGGCAGGCCTCCTCCCTTCACATGTTCAAATCCCTGCTAAAAACCCATCTTTTCTCTCTGGCGTTTCATACTGGGAGAGCTGACTTAGTGTATATATTTGATCCTGTTTTCATTTTAATGCTGTTCTTGTACATTTTTGCTGCTGTTACATTCATAGTTTTACCATTACAGTAGTGCGTGTTACGGTTTCTGTAATTTTTTTAATCTCTTTGATGTTGTTTGTGAAGCACCTTGATAACAGTTTATCTGTTTTAACTGTGCTCTATAAATAAAATGACTTGACTTGACTTACATCTACAATTGATTACCTTTTAAATTCAGTGCAATTAAAAATTGCACCCACAGCTAATTAACACTAGTCGATACAAACACGTCTTTACCTCAGTCTCTGATCCACTATGAGAAAGTGCTATTTATAGGACTGAGGTTGTTGCAGCTCCTCAGACTGAAGAAGTCTTTTGGATAAAAGACGAAACGTTTCATGAAAGAAGAATCCGTCCAGAGGACCTGACTCAACCTTGTTAGATTTATCTACCTGGAATTACTGAGCATGCATCAGGACATTTACTACAGTCAGTTTTACAAATAATAAACTCAAACTTGATGTCACTTGAGTCATTCTAGAGCTCGCAATACTTTATGAGATTGCACATGACATCATCGTCAAGGTTTGACAGCTTCATTTAAGGTTTCATTTAAGGCAATAGGCTTATAAGGAGCATCAAATGCAGAACCACTAGACTGAGGAACAGCTTCTACCCTGAGGCTGTTAGACTCATGAATGAATAAATAAAAATAAAATAAAAATAAACACTGCAAAATATCACATCATGCTGATGCTGATCTGTTTTCTTGTTGCTGTGTTCATCTGTGACCATCTGCTCATACAGACTCATGTTCGTGCTGCTGTTTATAATGATGTTTTTCCACTATATTAGGGCTTAGTGTATTACTAGTTGATGTTTTTCTTAGTTAATTCTAGATGTTATTACTGTTTTTCTCTTGCATTTGTTGTTGGATGTAACTGGGACCCCGTGTACATAATCTCGTTTTCATCACATGTACCACATGCGGTGCAAATGACAATAAAGACTCTCTGACTCTGACTCTGACTCTGATAAGTAATGCTAGACTTTTAATTTAAACAATAATCCTCCTTTTGTTCTAATGATGACATGTTCTCACTCATACATGCTCACAGTCTGCTTTGAACTAGAAGGAAGTGAACATTACTCAGAGAAAGTCCAGCTCCCAGCAGGAGGGTCCACAACACAGATGAACTTCTCTCCATCAGCTCTCCGCTGGTCTCTCACCCACGTTCCCCCATCAAGAAAGATGAAACTTCGCTCAGAGACTCTGCACTGCAAAATATATATAAAAAATAAATCTGTCACCAGGATGAATTTTTGGTGTACATCTATTATTAACCTTTATTTTACCAGGCAAATCCCATTGAGATCACAGATCTCTTTTGCAAGGGAGGCCTGGGCCTGAAGGCAGCCTACCATCCATAACCCATTCACCATATTTATTGCAAACCACAAAATGAAAAAAATAAAATAAAAACAGATCCTAAAATATGCCAAACGGTTCAGTTTAAAGACATTCACTCCAGTAGTTGTACAAATATACTGAATAATAATAGTTTTGAAATTAGAAAATCATAGGCCCATTATAATTTGGATACGTGAACAAATAAAGATGGTAAGTTTAACATTTGACCTGCTTTTAGCTACTTCGGCTGTTGTCACAGGTAAACAAACATAGTTGACATCTCTTGGCATACATTTTTAATTTAAGGACACTTTAACAACAACCTGGAAAACAAATGTGCAAACATTGTCTCTTGCTTTTTTATTTTTCCCTGGTTTTCACGATGCTGCAAAGGATAGCTTTAACTTTTGAATTCAGTCCTGTTCCAGATGGCTGCCACAGCTAAGCCACTGAATCCAATATAAAACTGAGTTAATTTTACAGACATTGAGCCAAAATCGAGCTTATTGTCAACATAAATCAACAAAAATCTGTTAAAAATGCTGACATTTGTCCAAGTTATGTTCTTATCTGACATCTTGTAAATGAACATCAGATAAAAATCATTTATGCTTTTGAATCTGTCTGTTTTGTAATTTCCCCTTACAGACGTGATAACCTCACACTAGTTGTAACGGGTGAGTTAGTTTCCCACCACAACTAAATAAGATATTTTCACTGGGTCTTATCCACAGGGCCGGATTTAGGAGGATGGGGGCCCCTGGGCTTGAGTCAATATGGGGGCCCATTTACAGTATATAATTTTTGTTTGTTTGTTTGTTTGTTTGTTTTGTTTTGGTTCAGATGATGAGCAGAAAATGACTGAATAGTAAGTTTTCACAACTTACAACTTTAATATGCCAGTTGTCACAAACTACAAACAACCCTGAACTGGTTTCTAGAAAGACAAAACCACATGTTGTCCATGATGATAGGACTGAGCACAGTTAAGGACTTTTAGGAAAAATAATTAGTTCCCATGTTGTGGGAGGGAACAGATTATTTTAGGTGGCTGAAATAATCTGTTCCCCCCTTGTAACTTTGGCAAATAAATAGCAAATGTTTTCAAATTCACAGGACGTGTTGTCCATGATGAGAGGACTGAGCATAGTTAAGGACTTTTAGAAAAAATAGTGTGCACATGTTATTGTGGGGTTGGGGGCAGTTTATTTCAGATAACTAATAATATCAGGAAACTTTGGCAAATAAAAAGCAAATATTTCCAAATATTCAAGGATAGTTGTGTGTGATGATTGAACCTAAATCTCAAGATGCTTGAATAATCCCTGCCGCATGTGGACCAAAACATTACAGAGTTTGAATTTTAAGGCTGAAATCTTGTGTTCCACGTACTTTGTTATTTCTAAAATCATTTTTTCTCTCAAATAATGGGAAAAATAGACATTAACTATCAAAAAATAGCAGCTAGAACCCTGGCCCCAGATTGGGACCTACAGTTAGTCCTAGATGCTTTGTGTGGGCCTCTATTTGAGCCACTCAGCAGCATTAAGATAGACTTGTTATCTTATAAAACTGCTTTGCTCTTAGCTCTTTGCTCAGTTAAACGTGTGGGTGACCTCCACGCTTTATCTGTGCACCCAATGTGTACCAGGTTTGCCCCTGACAGGTCAAAGGTCACCCTGCGTCCAAACCCTGCATATGTCCCAAAGGTTCCAACTCTAAATCCCAGAAGTCTGGACTCTGAGCTCTCAGCGTTTCCTCCCCATCCTGTTCTCACTGAGGAGCAGAGAAGGTTGAATGCACTCTGCCCTGTCAGGGCCCTGAGTGTTTACATCAACAGAACTGTCGATTGGAGGAAAACAAACCAAATGTTTGTACGTTTTGCCAATCCTGCTGCTGGCAGAGCCCTTTCAAAGCAGCGCCTCTTACACTGGGTGACTGAGGCCATAAAAAGGGTGTACAGCAGCAAAGGTCAACAGGTGCCCTCTGGGGTACACACCCATTCCACTCGAGGCCTGGCTGCCTCATGGGCTCTGTTTAAGGGTGTTCCAGTGGCAGACATTTGTGCTGCTGCCAACTGGAGCTCCACAAACACGTTTGCAAGACACTACAGTTTGGATGTCACAGCATGTGATGTCACTCAGGCTGTCCTCTCTAACACACAGTAGAGATCAGCCAAAACGCCTAAAGTATAAAGGCAGAAGTTCTCACAAGCATGCATTTTTCCAGAGCATTTTCAAGGGCGTGAATGAATTACGTTCCCATAGTCAATGTGTTGCACTGAGTGGACTGACTGACAAGGGAACTGAAAGTTATGCACCATAACTCATGTTCCCTGAAGGAAGGGAACGAGGTGCAACACATGTTTGCCCTTTCAATGCCCAAGCTCGGTGAAGTGCACTTGGAGAAAGTTAGATGGGCGCACGCGTCTTTATACCAAGAGGGCGGGGCCTCTGTGGTGACGCTGACGCCAACCTGCTGTAAAGGCGTGAATGTATTACTTCAGGTGAACCGCGCGGCGGCGCAATTCCCATAGTCAATGTGTTGCACCTCGTTCCCTTCCTTCAGGGAACATGAGTTATGGTGCATAACTTTCAGTTTGCTGTCTACAAATGCCTATTCTCCAGCAACGCCCTCTTTTGGTCTGCAGAGAACCCCTTCTCGATGCAGCATTTTGAGCCAGTTGCAAATGTGCAGTGGAGGACTGACTGATTCCAAAAAGGAGTGCACTGCAGTAATCAAGCTTGGATGTTATGAAAGCATGTCTCAAGGTTACTTTTGGACAGGATGGGCTTCAGTTCGACTGTCGTCTCAACTGAAAATAACAGGATTTAACAATGTTGTTTACATGACTGTGTAGCTTCATGGAAGGGTCCAATTTCACTCCCAGATTAGTGACAACCTGTTTGTCAAACGGAGCTAGAGAGGAAAGGTCATTACAGGGGTTCCTGGTTGTGCCGTTAGGTGGAAAACAACATGATGTGACTGTTGTTGTGCAGCTTTATTTGTGTGTCTTAGTGCCCAGGTACATTGCTGTGATTGGAGGAAGACACAGAGGAGTTAAACGGGGATTGGCTGCCTGACGAGAGGTATGAGCTGTGGAAGTGATGACGTCGGCTTCCACTCACTTTGAGCTTCCCAACCAGCCACAGCTGACCTGCTGTCACTCACCGTCAGATCTATAGTTGTAAATAGTTTTGTGAGGAGTTTGTACAGTAGTAGTGAGCTGCCACTTTATTTTAAAGACATTTTCTCCTGTTTTTTGCTATAGTGAGGTATGAGACCTGGTCTTCTGTTAATTTAATTTTTTTCAGGTAAGAGAAAATATAGTGGTGATAGCTTGTTTCGTTTGTTGTTTTGCCCTGGGCCCACCCTAAAGTTGGTAAAACTCCAAAAAGTCAACAATTTCACTATTGTAAATGAAATCACTGTTTTATCATATACACTTGACTCCGTGACTGCTTGAGTGGTGCAGAAGGTGGAATCATCCACAATTAATTACATCCTGGCGGCTGTGTTAGCTCCGGGTTGTAACAATTGGGGGCTCGTCCTAAAAGATTTCTCTTCATCAATTGGTAAGATTGGTAAGTTCTAACAGTGTCAGGTCATGTGGTTTCTTATTATTTTTATTTTTTTTGCTGATGCATTGTGTCCTTCATCCAAAGGACTTCTTCAGCCTGAGGAGCCACAAACAAACTGTTGTACCACAAGCTCCAATTTGCTGGTGATAAGATAGTTTCTGGGGTCCGCCCTCTCCCCTGTCAACTCCTCTGGGGCAGCCATAGCCAAAATGGTTCAAAAACACCAACAAAACGAAACATGAGACAAAGATGTCTCCCGAGGATCTTCACCTAACCCTCCGTATAAAGGAGGCGGAGACCCGCAACAAAGAGCTGGAGCTGAAAGGTAATGCATCTCCGTTATCAAGCTGAAAAGCTCTGATAACCTGCTTCTGACAACTAGGCCTGTCACGATAAAATTTTGCTGGGCGATTAATTGTCTCAGAAATTATTGTGATAAACAATAATAATGTTTGAAATTTGACAATATAAAAGTAATTATTGTCAAATTTAAGATGAAATGTTGGTTAATTTTTGTGTGTAGTACCTTCTTTGACCACCAATTACAGTATAAGACTGATTGAACCGAAAGATGGATAGTGAGGGAGTGAGCAGCTTGTCTCTTTAAGAAAAATGGGAGGGAAGCCCCTTGATGTGACATGGGCTGTCTCTCCTTTCTTTTTTTTGGTTCTCAAAATGGTGGACGCTTGGTGTAGTTTGAGCTCTTTATCATAACATTTTTCACACAAAGCTTTTAATTAAAAAAATCAGTAAACAAGTTCTCAGCTTCTTTTTGCAGAGAAAAATAAAGTTTTGGATGAAGACACAGGTTTTAACCATGAACTGTGGAATTTCAACATGACAGAAGTTTTTTTCCCCCGATGTTGACCTGTTAGCTTAGCTCGAAGCTTAGCTGCTGTTAATGATCCAAAAACACAATTTTGGACGATTAAAACAGATTTTAAAGAGAAAAGACAAAGGGAGGGGTCAGTAAAGAACACCAGAGTTGAGCCTTTTGTCATCCAGTGTCTTCAGTAGAAAGAGAGACACACAAAGAAACGATAAAGCCGATAAATGAAAATGAGGTTGATAATTTTCATTTATCATGTGAATAATTGATTTATTGTTTATCACGACAGGCCTACTGATGATAACCTGCTTCTATTGGCACAGACACCTCAAAGCACACATTTTCTTCTTCTGCAGGGTTTGACATTGGTAAGCACATAACGTTAGTGCCCCTGTTCCACGAGTCTGAGGTAGACTCTTATTTCACTACTTTTTAACACACAGCTGCTGTGTTAAGTTGGCCAAAATAATTCTGGTCTTTGGCATTACAGTAATCAAACCTGGATGTTATGAAATAATGTAGTACTGTCTCAAGGTCACTTTAGAAAAGTATGGGCTTCAGTTGAGACGGTCACCTCAACTGAAAAAAATTAAAATTAAAAACTACAGGATTTAACAATGGTGTTTACATGACTGTTTAGCTTCGTGGAAGGGTCCATTTTCACTCCCAGATTAGTGGCAACCTGTTTCTCAACCAGGAAAAGTCAGAGGAAAGAGGAAAGGTCAATACAGGGGTTCCCAATTGTGCCATTAGGTGGAAACAACATGACTTATGTCTTCTTCTCATTAAAGTTTAAGAAATTTAAAGCCATCCAGTCCCTGATGTCAACCAGGTAGTCAAGAAGAGGTTGGATAGGGTATGCATCAGTGTGCTTCAGAGGGAAGTAAATCTCGTCATTGACTTAAAAATAAAAAGGGATGCCATGTTTACAAAAAATAGCCCCTAGTGGCAGCAGGTATAAAGAAAAGAGAAGGGGTCCAAGAATGGAGCCCTGCTGTACATTATGCACAATCTCATTTGATATCACAGGGTGAAATGCTCAAATTGTGTGATATGAATGACTCAGCATACCAGAATTTAGCTCAGTATCCATACAATTGACTGAGGTATTGTCATTATGTTTTCTAAAGTCAGTTGGTTGCATGTGGCAGCCATCTTAAAGACTAACCTGATTAAATAAAGGTTGAATGAATCTTAAATTGCATTGACTTAAAACAGTGAACAGTTGTAGTTGCATTAACAGTAGTTTCCTGAAAGTTTCATTAAAATCCATTCAGTGATTCATGAGATATTATGCTAACAGCCAGAGTTGATTGTAATAGGTAATGGCAAAGTTTAAAGCAAAGATCTTGATAATAATAATAATAATAATGTCACATTTGTCATCTGTGTATGTTTCCATACGAGACGAAATTAGTCTCTGCTTGCGTGACCATTGGCACTCTGGTGGAACACACACAACAACCGCCACAATGTTTAGCACAACATCTGTAATGGTTATAACCATTTTTGTAGCTAAGACTGCTTTGCTGTATAGCGGCCATCTACTGAATCCAAAAGTTAATTACTTGTGAGAGTTGCATTAAAATCCATAAAACAGTTCATGAAATATTTTGCTTTCACCTTTTGGCGGATAATGTAATGTTGTATTTGCAACGTTCGGTTATGCAGAAGCCCTAAACATAATAAAGGTCTCACCTGTTTTTACCCCTCTTTACCACCGACAGCTGAACAGCAAATACATAATTATGTTTTTGCTGATGTTAGTGAGTGTGTGTGAATCTGTTAGCAAAATATCCCATAAACCACTGGACAAAATTCATTGAAACTCTCAGCAAGTAATTATTAGATATGCATCTACAACTGTTTAGATTTTGAAGTCAACCCAATGCAATATGGTTGCCACAGCGAACTGATCTTTAAAGCACGAAAATGTCTAACTCAGTCAGTTTTACAAATATTGAGCTAAACTTTAGTATGGGGCTAAGATCGATCCCCAGCATAAAGAATTGTGTGATAAATTCCCTTAAAAATATGCCAAGAAGTATTTTTGAATCAATTACGTCCGTTAGTAAAATATATCACAAATGACAGAATGGATTTTAATAAAAATTACAGGAAATAATCACTGAATAAGTGAGTGGTGGCGCAGTGGTTAGACGGTGGGCTTGTGATCGGAAAATCGCCGGTTCAAGCCCCGGTACCGACAACATCAAAAAATGTGGGTGGAAAAGGTGAAACTCCCACACCTGCCTCCACCCTCATTCACCCCACATGGGCCCCTGAGCAAGGCCCTTAACCCCCACCATCTGCTCCCTAACAGGTCTCTCCTGAAAATGAGTTCTCGTGGCTCAATGATTGAGACTACCTGGATAAATAAAGGCTAAATGAAAAAATGAATATACATCTACAGCTTTGCTTTGGAGCCAGCAGTTAAAAATGGCTGCCACAGCTAATCAACATTATCAAACAGTGGGAATTAGTAAATTGTACACATATGGAGCTATGGTGTGGTAGTACCTGAGAGTCATCTCAAGCACTACAGAGTATGAGATTATTTTCAAATTTTAACCAAAGCTTACAACTCTGTCATTTCTTATTTGGCTAAAACGTTTACATGTAGGGTAGCGGGCGATATGCATCCGTTACGGAATACTGTACAGTTTATTTTAATAAAATGTTTTTTAGTTTTTTTTTTTTTGTTTGTTTGTTTTTTAGAAACATTAGATCCTAATGAATTTTAAAAAAATGTTTTTGCCTCAAATGCAAGAAAAACCGTGAAAACTTCTCAAGCGACTCTCAATCGACTAATTATTTTCATTTAGCTTTTC
Source organism: Garcialebias charrua (assembly GCA_038048925.1). Lineage (NCBI taxonomy): Eukaryota > Metazoa > Chordata > Actinopteri > Cyprinodontiformes > Rivulidae > Garcialebias > Garcialebias charrua. Next base: position 6,132 of record JBBPBX010023224.1, on the reverse strand, counting down.
TTTCTGAACTGTCAGCAGATTTATTGATCAGGAATGCAGCGATTATTATTATGGTCTCTTCTTTGACCCACTTCCGGCTGCTTGTTCCACAAAGTTCATCCAACAACAGGTCCGAGTAAAAACGCTGAAGTCAACTTACCTGCGTGAGCTCGTGTGTCAGCACGGACCTCAGAGTTCTGTCCTGCGTGGACTTTCACATGCGTGGTTTCCCGTGAACACATCTGTACCGCCCCCCCGCTGTGTGTCATCAACCCCAGAGCTGTGTGGGCGTTTCTCCCACTGAAGGAACGCGGTCCCTGCGGGGGTCCGAGCCCAGACACAGTCATGGGAATTCCGGCTCATTTTAGAGAGCCAGCTCTTTTGAATCGGTTCACTACAAAGAGACTATTCTTTCGGCTCCCAAGCGACTCCTCAAGGCCCCGGTAGAGCTTTGCGTTCAGCCGAACGGCGCTCTACGCGCGCATTCTGTGCGTTCGTTCTCGCGTTAATTCTCGCGTTTTCGCTCCAAATTCTTGACGTCATTTGAGCAGCCACAGCACAAAGCGTTCGCTGATTGGTCATTTGCTGGCACGCCTACTGAATTGATTGACAGGTCGGGGGGAGTAAAAAAAAATAGGCGAGCCCGCGCTTCACACAGCTTCAGCACAGCGGTTTTCTGTGTTTATATCGTATTAAAAAGTTCTTAAAATAAAAAAATAAAAAACAGGGAGCGCTGGTCCTGCAGCCCGCAGCCCACCAGGAAATTTGCAGAACCTCGCGCAGCCACATAGGACACTACTGTAGTTTAATTTGCTCGTGACAAATTCATTCATTTCCTCATCATTTCAGTCATGGAGTCAGAGGAGGAAGAGATCACTTGACTTTTGGCAAAAAACCAAAAGAAAAGGCCAGATCAGGGATGAAGAAGATGAATTTAATACATTTGTGTCACATACAAAACAGTCCGGCACCGGGCAGTTTATTGTGAGACAAAGCGCCTCGCGTACGCGGTTGTAAAATTTGAGCTTTGTGCGTTTGTGCCCTGCGGGGCTACGCTTGTGCCTCGTGCTCGCACGGCGTCGAGCGCCGTTCGGCCAAACGCAGAGCTATGCTTGGGCCTTCAGATTCAACACATAAATTATTACCAAACCAGGGCGGCAAGCCAATAGGGGGCGCTAGGGCGCCGCCCCACTTGAACTTCTGACCATTTTACATTGAAGACTTAACATTTTTTAAAATAAAAATGAAATAATAAAATTAAAATATTTCGAAATATATGCGTGTATGTTTTTAGTTGTGTAGGATAAATATTTTATGAGTAATGAGTTATATTGTTTGTTTCAAAAAACGTTTTCTGATTGGTGACGTATTTCCTGTTCTGAGAGCGCATGAATCTTATCCATAGACTCTCGTTATAAATGGCGCATGCACAGTTATTCCACAACCTTACAAAACAATGGGAAGATGCTGGGCGCAGTTTTCAACGCCCTGGACATGTCCAACCTGAGCTCTACCTAGATCATGTGCTTCCTGTTTTTTGTTTTGTTTTTTTCTGGGAAATGAGCCGTGCAGTGACTCAAGCAGGACGGCTGCAGGTAGGAACTGGTGAGGTTTTTTTTTCTTTGTTTGTGGAGTTAGGTTGCCAGCAGGTTACTGTATTTTAATTTGCTTATAAAAAATGATCAAACATTAATAATGTCACTGGTGGTATTTTACTATTTCTTAACACTGTATTGATCTGGAGAATGAAAACAAAGCCTCTTGCAAGTAGAAATGCAGAAATGTTTTAATCTCACTTATTTTCCTTTCAATAATTTATAAATCATTTATTTAGTTATATATACATATTTGTTTGTTCTTTGTTGTTTTAGTGAGTCAAATTGATTCTTCTCATCCTGAGCATTTAATTGTTCTGTTGACCTTGTATTAATCTGCATTTGATTTTTTTTTTAAACATTGTATTTGAACTTGGATTTTTTTTTTTTTTCATTTTTGAGAAATAATGGACATTTCAGGATTCGCCACTGACCAAAGCATGTGTAAAAGGAATTTACTAATGTAAAACATGCATTCTATGAAATGTTTATTCATATGGCACAGCAAAAAAAAAAAGCAACAGCTTCTAAAAACGGGAGAGCTAGAGACAGTTATAGCATTTGTCTTTAATGAGGAAACAACAGCAAACATTTCAGCAGTTCTCAATGAAGAAGGTGTAGGCCTACTGCCGGAACATTCACGACTGACCCATCACTACTTCTTTTTATCCAGCTCCTTAAACATAAAGATGCTGAAGTAAGTTAAATAACCCTCTGTGATAAATTCAAGGACTGTTGCCTGTCACTTACCGTAATCTGACTCAACTCATTGACACCCCACCAGACCAAACAATAATTGTCCCGAAAAATCTTCCATTTTAGACATCTTTTTAACAAATATGCCCCATAAATTCCCTGGTATGGGTGTTTTTGTTGATGGTATGAGTGATCATTGTGTTCAAACCCAGCTCCAGAAGAATTTAGCTGGGTGGGGGGTGGGTGGGCTGAGGAATATTCTGTGGGGGCCAGTAAATAGTCATTTTAGTTTATATAATTACATAAATAAAAGCTTATGTAACCTTGCAACTGAAATAACCATGTTGTTTATTACCTAAACTAACCTATTTAGGTCTAATACTGCTGCAATCTGAGTTTAGATGACTGAAATCTTCATAGTAGTCTGTCTTGCATTTCCTGGTTAGATCCTTCTCATTTTAATCGCTTACAGCACCCTCTGCTGGTTGTCTTGAGTCAATACATTGCATAGGTTCAATTTATTTACACAGTTTTGTAATCTGTCTTGTGGGTGTTGCAGTGTTACAAGATAGAATTAGCGATTTTTACTTTCACTTTCATTCCCCCCCCAGTCTCTCTGCATACAGCATCTTTTAACATAGTCTCATCACGCTCACTGGTGCCCTTTTTCATGCAACAACTACAGGTAGTCCCCAGGTTACGACGGTCTCGACTTACAACGTTTCGACTTTACTAACGCCGTCCCGTTGAAAAGCATTGTTCGAGTTACGCGGTTTATGCGCCTTTACACCAGAAAATACGGTACCGAAACTCAGTGGAAATTTACAGGAGAGAGGGGGGAGCTTGACGCGCTCAGTGGAGCAGGAGACCTCATTGTTTGGGACAGGCTGACCGGAGCAGAGGGGCTAATATGCTAACAGACCTTACTGTAAAACTCTGGACCGCTGGACCACGCGCAGAGACCTTATTGTTCGGAGCGGAGGTTTACGAGTACGAGGCAGAGAGGCTACAGCTGAGCAACGAGCTAACATGCTAGCAACGAGCTAACAGACGTTGCTGTAAACGCTGTGGACCGCGTGAAGCTGCAGGACCAACTCCCAGTAAGAAATTAACTATTTTTTCCCTTCATTATGGCTCTGAATGTATGTGTTTTTTGATAATTATGTAGGGTAATGTGTTAGCATAGAGGCTAAATACAGTACTGTACGTATGAGGTGCCATTTGGACGTATTTGGACGTATTTTTCGACTCGCGCCGATTTTCGTGTTATGAACGGGCGTAGGAACGGAACTCGTTCGTAAGTCAGGGACCACCTGCATTCAACAGCACAACACAACAGTGGGGGGGCTGGATACCTGAATGGGCGTCCCGGCCCGTCCCGGCCAGCCCACCTTCTGGAGCCGGGTCCGATTGTGTTATTGCGATGAGACACTAAACTACCTCACTCTAAGCCAAGATTAATTCAAAAATGGGATTTGAAACGTTTTGTGAACAGTCATTCCTTTGGGATATATCTCACTTTGGTTGGCATTGTATTCTATTAACGGACTGTGAACTATTGGAACCTATTGGAAGTGAAAACTATTGGAAGTGGTCCACTTAAGTTGTTTACTTGGTGGGGTAGCTTCAGTTTGCTTTGGACTGCTCTGACTGACGAAGCCCTCTGGAGTGAGGGTGAAACGTTTCTACTAAAAAGAAATTGTCCAGATGAACTGATTGAGAATGAGCGGATCCATTCCAGACGCTTGGAAAACAGCCTTTGTTTTACCTTGGTACCTTTGCTGCAGGGAGGTGACCCCACCTCACTGAACAACTATCGACCAATTTCTAAACTCTGTATTTTAACCAAAGTTCTAAAAAAAAAAAAAACTGACAAACTCTGAAATCAAAATGTATTTGGACTCATTTAACATACTTCCCTTCCAATCTGGTTTCAGGAATCAACACAGCACAACTGCTTCACTGAAGGGTTTTTAATGACATTGTTGAAGTACTGGATAAGGATTATTGTGCTGCACTTGTCTAAAGCTTTTGACACCGTGGATCATAACATCTTGTGTCATAAGCTCTCAGAAATCGCTCAGCTCTGTTGGTTCTCCAACTATATTTCAGATCAGAGGCAATGTGTTCAACATATGGTACTTCCTCAAGATATGAACAGTCAACAATGGTGTACGACAAGGCTCAGTCTTAGGACTCACCCTCTTTACAATCTACATGTAGGTCCGAGTATCCATGATGCATCCTGACATTTCTATACTGATGATACTTGTTTAATGTCGAGCTAAAACAGTTGCTAAGACTTTTCAGCTTTTGCAATCCGCTTTTGACATCATCCAGTCAGATTTGTTCCGTCTCAAACTTGTCCTAAATGCTGATAAAACCAAAAGGATGCTTTTTTCAAATAGGAAGTCGGTCCCAGCAGTTCCTCTGATTTTATCCTCAAATGGTGTTCCTGTTGAGTTTGTTGATTCCTATAAATATTTGGGCATCCTTGTCGATTCGTATCTCTTTTAAGCTCCACTTGGAAAACCTAGTAAAGAAACTGAAAGTTAAACTGGGTTTCTTTTTCAGAAACAGATCATGTCTAACACCGAATGCTAGGAAACGCCTTGTAACTGTGACTTTACTTCCCTTCACTAATTACAGTGACATTATTTACATGACAGCCAAGCACCCTGCAGATGCTGGATGCTGTCTATCACGGTGCGCTATACATAACTGGCTGTAACTACCGGACCCACCACTGCACCCTGTATTCATGGACATCATTAACTTCATGTACTCTTCCACTGGTACATTTTCATCTTTAAATCACTTCTTGGTCTGCTGCCTATACATCTCCTCCTACATGTCAATGCGTGAGTGCAGCTACAGCGTGTGCTCTCAGGACATTATTACATACATCTAAAAAAGCTAAGTCTGGTCCTCTGGACATTCAAAAAACAAAACTAAACAAAAACAATTTTTGAATGTCCAGAGGACCAGACTTAGCTTTTTTAGATTTTTCTACCTGGATTATTGAGCATGCATCAGGGGATTATTACATGTAGTGTTCCCTCAGTGAGGACTGAACTAGACAAAAGAGCCTCTCCTATGCTTCTGTTTCCTGGAATATTTTGCAAAAATATCTGAAGCTCTCGACCTCGGCCTTTCTAAGTGGCTTTAAACATCTGTTAAATTCCTGAGAAAAACAAATGCAGACATGTTCTTGTTTTCTACATCGCCTTACAACCTATCTTTTTTTGTTACATTTTGAAATACCCTTTTATTTTCACTTGTTATTCTTAATTTGTACGCATCCTTTATGATTGTCTATTGTAGCTTTTGTTGTCCACTTTTGTCATCACTCTTTGTTAAAACCAGGTCTCTCTTGTAAATGAGTCTCCGAGGCTCAATGGGATTAACCTGTATAAACAAAGGTTGAATGAAAGATCCAGTCCCCCAGCAAAAACAGAGTACAGTACAGTATTGTATATGCTGTTCAGAGCCAGGAGGGCTGTGATCAGTCATACATCGGGGAAACAAAACAGCCTCTGGGCAAAAGCCCAGCACAGAAGAGCAGCATCATCAGGCCAGGACTCTGCACAGTCTACTACACTAATCTGCAGGTCAACGGTCACTTTTCCAGGGATGAAATGTGCCCATCCTTGTGAGGAACGATAGTTTGAGAGAGGAGTAAAAGAGGCCATCTTTGTGAAAAGAACTCGTCCATCATTAAACAGAGGTGGGGGCCTCTGTCAACTGTCCCCCTCTTACAATGCTGTTATTGCTAGCATCACTCAGCCCTCTGTGAATAGCAAACAACCATCAGGGTAACAATCGGTCGTTAGTGGACTTATTGGTCCTCCTAGTTGAACTA
>JBBPBX010023223.1:0-18104 GCA_038048925.1 Garcialebias charrua | reverse complement strand
TATATATATCCGCAGCTATATGACATGATTCAGGCTAATGTTAAACATTTTGTATTCATATTTTTTTTAAATACTGTATGTAGTGTTAAGAGTGTAAACATGGTTGCTTTTGATAAATGCAATTTATTTTCTTTGCACACATTATTCTATTACCTGTTTTGTCAAAGTAAATACTTTCTCCCCCTTAAAACATCATTTTCCTTTGCTAACAAAAATCTGACAGAATTGAATGTTTTGCTTGTCTTGTCTTTTGTTGTAAGTGAAAATGGTTGCCACCACAAAGCAAACACAGATCCAGCGTGTGCATCTTTGTCCTGCAGTCCCACGTACGAGTTTTTTGTTCGTGCATCCTGCTGACTCATTTCAGGCAGAGATGTTGTTTGTATTGATTGTGAGCATGTGTAGCACAAGCGCTCTGGGCACCTCTTCCTTTTGATTTATAATTCTTTTCTTTGAAAGAGAGAGAGAGAGAGAAACGAGTACGAGAGAAGAGTGAGTGAATGATGGATGATGTTAAAAAAAAAAAGCCAGAGATAGACAGAAAATAAATATAAAAAAGAAAATCAGATGAATTGTTTTTGGGTTTGATTGAGACTCAGTTGCGAGCTCTGTTCAGATAGGAATGACGGAATTATGTTTTTTTCTTGCTGGACTTGACTTTCCTTCATTTGCCATCAGGCTGCGCACATTACGTTGAGACTTTTGTAGTAAAATTTGGACTCCACGGAGATCAGATTAACTGGCTGTCATGTTTGCTTTTACGCTTGTCTTGCATTGTGCAGAGGCCAACCTATAGGGGTAAACAGCTGTCGTGGACAGCAGATGTTACAGTTTGTTTACTGTTGATTGTCTGCAGATAGGTTTAATATGTGTACAGATGTGTCACTTGATGTGGAATAAATGGGGTTAAAGCTGGTAATGTCCTTTTTGTTATTGATGGAAATCACAAGGGAAATCAACATTCTGCTCTTAAACTAACACCTAATGAGCATTTCTAACCTCCGTGTGACAAAAACCTTCAGTGAGCCCAAAAAGTGTGGGCAAATAAGAGTTAATGATTGGGAAAATAAACCATCGACTCTCTTTACAGTTTGGGTTGTTTAAGGTTAATGTGTTTAAAATATATAGTTAGTCAGACATTTGTACTCATCATTAGCATGAATGTTCAATTAAATGGTAAATGGACTGTACTTATATAGCACCTTTCTTCTAATCAAGATACTCAAAGCATTTTACAACACAATATGTGCCCCCATTTACCTCCACACACATTTGTACAGCGCTTTACCACATCTTTACAAAGAAAATCTGAATCAGAGCTTTAGATCCCATTTATACCTTGATGGGACACATGTCAGTGGAAGTGAGGGCTTCAGTGTTTTGCCCAGGGACACTTCAGCATGTGACTGCTGGTGGAATCAAACCTCCAACTCTCCCATTAGAGGACAGCTGCTCTAACCACTCAGCCACAGCTGCCCCTTTGGGTTTTAATGATTTACTTTGGTTTTCGTCCTGGTCGTGGAACACTGGACCAGCTCTACACCCTCAGCAGGTCCTGGAGGGTGCGTGGGAGTTTGCCCAACCAGTTTACATGTGTTTTGTGGACTTGGAGAAGGCATTCGACCGCGTCCCTCGGGGGGTTCTGTGGGGGGTACTCCGGGAGTATGGGGTACCAGGCCCTTTGATAAGGGCTGTTAGGTCCCTGTACGACCGGTGTCAGAGCTTGGTCCGCATTGCCGGCAGTAAGTCAGGCTCGTTTCCGGTGAGAGTTGGACTCCGCCAAGGTTGCCCTTTGTCACCGATTCTGTTCATAACTTTTATGGACAGAATTTCTAGGCGCAGCCAAGGTGTTGAGAGGATCCGTTTTGGTGACCTTAGAATCGCTTCTCTGTTTTTTGCAGATGATGTGGTCCTACTGGCTTCATCAGTTCGTGATTTACAACTTTCACTGGAGCGGTTTGCAGCCGAGTGTGATGCGGCCGGGATGAGGATCAGTTCCTCCAAATCCGAGGCCATGGTCTTGAGCCGGAAAAGGGTAGCATGCCCTCTCCGGGTCGGGGAGGAGGTCCTGCCCCAAGTGGAGGAGTTTAAGTATCTCGGGATCTTGTTCACGAATGAGGGAAAACTGGAGCGTGAGATCGATAGGCGGATAGGTGCAGCGTCCGCAGTGAAGCGGGCGCTGTACCGGTCTGTCGTGGTGAAGAGAGAGCTGAGTCAAAAGGCAAAGCTCTCAATTTACCGATCGATCTACGTTCCCACCCTCATCTATGGTCATGAGCTTTGGGTTATGACCGAAAGAACAAGATCTCGGATACAAGCGGCTGAAATGAGTTTTCTCCGCAGGGTGTCTGGACTCTCCCTTAGAGATAGGGTGAGAAGCTCAGTCATCCGGGAGGGACTCGGAGTAGAGCCGCTGCTTCTCCACATCGAGAGGAGCCAGTTGAGGTGGCTCGGGCATCTGGTTAGGATGCCTCCTGGACGCCTCCCTGGTGAGGTGTTCCGGGCATGTCCCACCGGGAGGAGACCCAGAGGAAGACCCAGGATGCGCTGGAGGGACTATGTTTCTCGGCTGGCCTGGGAACGCCTTGGGATTCCCCCGGAGGAGCTGCTCCAAGTGGCTGGGGAGAGGGAAGTCTGGGCCTCCCTACTTAGGCTGCTACCCCCGCGACCCAACCCCGGATAAGCGGAAGAAGATGGATGGATGGATGGATTTACTTTGAACCTTTCCAGCTTGGAGTGATGATCCAACATGCAGCTCTGTGATTGTTAAAAGTAAAAAATGGCTGCAAATTTTTATTTTTCCACAAGGGGTCAAATATATATGTGCAGAACCAATGTTCTGCATTGTTGCATTGTTTTTCCTATGTGACTAAAATAACACACTGACTCTTTAAACAGCAAAACATGGAGGTTTATTACAGACAGTCATCTGGACAGAGAAAATACAAAATCCTCCTCATGAAGCATCGGGGAGTATATATTTCTCAAACTTGTGTCATACATACTTGTGTTTTTACTCACACTCATGCATGCAAAATACAGCACATTGTCCTGAGCAGAATAGCAACCCCAAATTTGGGTATGATGCTCTAACAAGAACTCATACTTTTTGGAACATCTGATTTGAATCACATCCATGCATTCCTGGAGATGAACAGGACATCATAACACATGCACATTTCCATTGCAACTCTTGGCTTTTTGTACAATAGAAATAATTTTGCCCTAAAAGGTTTACTTCAATACAGTATACTGTACATACACCTCAGTAATGTTTGGTCATCCTCTTTTAGCAATTTGTTCATGGATCAAAAGACTTTTGTATTTATAACAAACTTCTGCAATGTTTCTGACTGATATTTGACCACTCTTTTTGGCAGAACTGGTAGAGTTGGTTCAAATTGGTGGATCCCCCATTTTGGACCTAGCTTTTAAGCATAATCTACACATTTTCAGTCAAGTTGAGGATGCAGCTTTGGAAAGGCCATTCCAGAAGCCTATTGTTAACCTGGTTTGTTCAGTTTGGATCATTGTCCTGTTTGAACACTCAACTGGGTCTAAGTTAAAAAAAAAACTGTGATGTAGTCATCCTCCACAATCCTATACTTTGAGAAATACACCATGGTATGATGTTCATGTTAGTTCATGTTAACATGCCGAGTTCATGTTAACATGCTGTACAAGGTTCATGGAGTTGATAGCCTCACCTTGATTCCTCCTAACAAACATACAGTATTGTGGGTTAAAGCTCAGTCTTTGACCTGCCTGGATATCAAACCTTTCTCCAGAAGATCTAAAAAAGCTAAGTCTGGTCCTCTGGACATTCAAAAAAAATATATAAATAAATAAATAAAAAAAATGGTAGAAATGTCAAGTCAAGTCAATTTTATTTATATAGCACAGTTAAAACAGATAAACTGTTATCAAGGTGCTTAATCAGTTTAAATCATAAAACTGGTGTGTGTCTTCTAACTTTTATCCTTCTCCTTTTTCTCCTCCTACTTCCTACACTGTCAGGGAAGGAGCGAGTACCGAAAGTCAGACTTGTTTGAAAATGTTTCGTCTTTCGTCTGAAATACTTCCTCAGTCTGAGCTGCTGTATTCAGCTCAGTCTTATAAATAGCATCCTCTCACAGTAGATCAACCAGTTTGCTGATGACAGCCGAAACCAGCTGCTCACATGATCAAGGAGGACCATCAGCCTAACGATGGATCGTTAGCACCCTGATGGTTGTTTGCTATTCACAGAGGGCTGAGTGATACTAGCAATAACAGCATTGTAAGAGGGGGACAGTTGAACCCGGAGGCCTCCACCTCTGTTTAATGATGGACGGTTTCTTTTCACAAAGATGGCCTCCTTTACTCCTCTCTCAAACCATCGTTCCTCTCTATCAAGGATGTGAACATCTTCATCCCTGAAAGAGTGACCGCTGGCCTGGAGATGAGTGTAGACCGCAGAGTCCTGACCTGATGATGTTGATCTTCTGTGCTGGGCCATCCTTTTGGCCAGTGGCTGTTTACCCGGAGTCATCAAGACTCTGTATCACAGAATAGACAGCATCCCCACTAACTCAGGAACCAGACAGAAGGAGAAATCCCACACAAGACAGGCTTGGATCCAGCAATTCCCAAGCTTTCTACTAATAAAATGATTGACAAATATGACTTTCTTCCTTTCTGGGTTGTGGGGGTCACTGGTACCCATATCCAGCAGTCACTGTGCGAGAGTTGGGGACATCTTGAACAGGTCTCTAGTCCATCACAGGGACATGAAGAGACAAATGAGACAAACAACCATTCACTCTCTCACTCACACCTAGAGACAATTTAGAGTTATCTGTAGGATGTGATCAGGTTTACCTGTCACAACCTTAATGAATTATTCAAGACTAGTTCAAGTTCAAGAATAGTAATTTTTTATTTATTCACGGATTCTCTTCTTTTTTGATTAAAAACATATTGTGTGACCAAATGAGATATAAGAGTGACATGAGACGTTATCATATTTGACCCATCAAGGAAATTGAGCCTTTTATTAACATATCATTAAATTAACATCATAACATGTACACTTTGATTTGGTTCTAAAAAATAAACATCAACAGATGAAATCACGCGTCCGCAATTTCTACTAGCCGACGAGTATTTAAGGGACAACAGAATCAAGTTATGAGATCTTATTTAACTTATATAATAATAATGTTAATAATGTCTATTCCTGTCATCTGCATATGTTCTCATACACAGACGAAATTCGTCTCTGCATTTAACCCAACCACCTACCAGGTGGTGCAGTGAGCAGCCCGAAAGCGCCCGGGGAGCTGGAGAAATAGGTGTGCACTCATAGACTCCCCAAGCTGGGTAGTGGCCGGGGCGCGAACCCGCGACCTTCGGATCCGTAGTCAAAAGCCCTGCCACTAGACCATCTTGGCTCCTCAGGCACTTTAACTTAACATTACTGGCAAAGATAGAATAAGAAAAATAGGAGTAAGAGGGGAAGGGAAATGACTGAGTGAAGTTCAACCAGGAATGACAGCTCGTCCAGCGACGTCAGCTAAATGCAGGTACGCATGGTAAATAACAACTCGTTACCTTGCGAAGACAGTCAGTCTCGGTTCTGGTAAGGAGAGGGCTTCCAACCTTAGTGTGTTACGGGGCGGCCGTGTCGTAGTGGTAATGGCAGTCGTCCCCCGATCAGAAGGTTGGAGGTTCGAATCCCGGTTCCCCACACCATGTGTCGTTATGTCCCTGGGCAAGACACTTAACCCCGAGTTGCTCCCGGTAGGACTGGATGGCGCCTTGCATGGTAGTCTGCCGCTACCGGTGTATGAATGTGTGTATGAATGGGTGGATGGTTGGTATTGTAAAGCACTTTGGGGCCCCTCATAGTGGGCTGGAAAGCGCTATATAAATAAGCTCCATTTACCATTTACCTTCTCAGCGTCTCCTGTGTCCGCCTGATCGACCAGAAGTAATGGCAGTCCGGTTGGATTTCAAAATAAAATATTCCTCAGAAGGAATTTTTATTAAAAGTTTGGAGCTTTAACCTTAGTCGGATGAGAAATGAGGCCGTTGGCTCATGGCCACATTCAACAGCTTAGAGGCTGAGAAGTGTACTCAGTCCAGGAAAATCACTACTCAACTCTCGACACACTCTCCGTGAGTTCAAGGAAGTGAGAACTTTTAAAGAAAGTCTGACTTCCGGTACTCGCTCCTTCCCTGACAGTGTAGGAAGTAGGAGGAGAAAAAGGAGAAGGATAAAAGTTAGAAGACACACACCAGTTTTATGATTTAAACTGATTAAACTGTCTTAACACTTTTAAAGCTACTATATGTAACTTTTCTAACAATATATTTTTAACATATTTCTTCACTCTGTCACTAGATTGATGTTAGAGAGGTAATCTCTGAAAAAAACTAAAAAAAAATATTGTCCCCTTGCTTCTCCAGGTGGTAAATAAGCATTTCTAAAAAGAAAAAGTGACCCGCCATTTTCCAGCCAATAAAAACAAAGTTTGTAACCAGCCAATAAAAACCGAGCTTGAATTTGAATCAGCCAATAAAAACAGAGCTTGAATTTGAATCAGCCAATAAAAACCGAGCTTGAATTTGAATCAGCCAATAAAAACAGAGCTTGAATTTGAATTTCAACAGACCACAAGGGGGCAGAGCCATATATGGCTCTGAGGGGGAGGGATCAGAATGCTTTGCTTGTTGAAATTTTTTCTAAGTGCTGATGTTCTACAGAAACTGCAGACTGAACCTTTAAGTAAATACTGAAAAGATCATGTTGACCTGTCTTTGGATTAAACAGAGTCTTTTGATTATCAAAATATTGAAAATAATAATGATTATAAAATAAAAGAAGGTTATTCTTTTGATTATTTGAATTAGGACAAAAATAAAGAGTCTCTTGGTGAGATAATTTGTGTCCTGGATTCAAATTAATGGGATAACAGTGTTCTGTCCTTCACTGAAGGTTTTCAGAGAAAGAGGTGTACCACTACATATCAATCAAATCCCATGTTTTTAAAACCCACGCATGCACAGAGAGAACAAGCAAACTCCACTCAGAATGGCGCCCCAGCCAGGATTTGATCCGGCAACCTTTTTGCAGAGAGGCAGCAGCTCTATTAACTGTACCACACTGTGTAACTAACACATTTTTACTAATAAAAATAAAAAAGACAAGCCATTTAAAATCTGTCCTCAGAAAGAAAAGCGTTGTTTTCTGATGGACACCAGTTTTGTGACACCCAACATAACAAAGGGACTGAAGAAGGATGCTTCTTTGTTGCCTCGCTACATTTTGTGTCATGTGCAGGGTGGTTCTCCTCAATCAGCAAGACAAACACGATTACTGACAAGCCATAGTTTTTTTGTTTTGAAGCTTATTTTTTTTTAGAGTTTTATAATTGTTATCAAGTTTCCCCCCCATTTCTCAACTTATCAAAAAAAAAAAAAGTTAGCCACAACTCTTCATTAAACTGTCAGCTACTGTAATTAACAGGACAAATGACCAAACATATAGTACCAGACTTATCAAAGAGTAACATTTGTTTTCCTAAATAACCACAATGAATGTAGGGAATCTCGTGTGATTGTTTATGGTTCCCAGCATGCCGTCAGTATCTCTGTCTGTCTCTTTGTATGTGATTAGAACCTCATGCCCCCCCCCCCATGAAATAGATCAAGGACAAATGAGACAACCACAAATGTAAAATACTTCTTTTGACTTAATTACAAAGCTCTATCCCATGTGGTGGGGCTGATAAAACTGATCTCACTACAGATGTGTGCATTTAATTTGTTTATGCATATTATACACTTTTTTATGATGTCAATAATCTTTTAACATACATGCTCTGGTGAAAGTTAGGAAGGTTAAGTTTGTATGTCCTTTGGCCAATGGAAAGATGTATTCTCATCTTGAAAAATGAAGCCATCCTTTCAAATGATCGAACAAGAACGTGTTCATAATTCCAATGTAGCAATGACTGTAGTCTCTCTGGTGTTTTCAACTGACATGACACCTTCATCCAATCACCCACAGTACATGAGTGCTTCTCTTTAACCTTCTGTCCCCTTGTTTTTTTGTTTTGTGTTCCTGCTTGGGTGGTACTGATGGCTTTCAATTTACAAAGTACTTTTCTGGATGTAAATACCATTTCTATTAAGTATTTATCACAGTTTGGTCATAGATACTGCTCACAGTCCGTTCCCATTCATTTCTCATTTGTTTTGTTGTGCATCCTCTGCCTTGAAGACAGTTAAAGGGGACCAAATGTAGGATATCTAATTTTTTGTGGTGCATCTGTGTGCTATCCAGACCATTTTCAGTCAATTTTATACACAAAATAATACTTAGATAATAAAATATCCCTTTTCTATTTCTGCCAAATTTCACTTCCGTTCAAAACAGGCTGTTTATGATAATGAGCTCGGAAGTGCACGCCCTTCTAAAATCTATTTACATAAACTCCGCCCTCCAAAGGGTTCACGTTAGCATTTAACTTTAGAAATGGCTACTGCTAGCAGCTCCGTCTTACAGCCGTATATATTTGACCCTGAGTCAGACCCAGAGGCTGAAGATGTGGATCAACCTGCACAACCATTAAGGATGCAGCAAGCGTTGTCTGAATGGTGATTCATGTTTAGACTAAAAACTCATGTTATCAACATTGCAATACGAAATTACTGTAATGCTATTTTTGTGACACTATTATTTTATTTGCAACGTTATATTGGCTATCTAACAATACAGTTGCTTATAAATTGACAATGAGGTACTTTATGTGTGGTTACATTTAATTGTTTTTGTAATATTACGTTTGATTATCTCTAAAATACTTTTTCCTTTTAAATTTATCATTTATGTTAAAAAATAAATGTATATTTGTTATCTAATGTGTTTTTAGATTTGTTATGAAATAAGTTATTTTAAATATCCCATTTAACATTATACTGGATAGCAAAAAGTCATATTTGCTATTGAAAATGCCATTTTTGCTATCAAATTTATTATATTTCTTTAAAATAATATTTATCAAAGAAACTTATTTTTCTCATCAAATAAACTTACAATACTTACCTCACCTTTATTATATGTAGGTGTTTTTGTGGTAAATGTGGGACCATGCCAACTGAAGTTGAAAATGTATGCTGTCTGGAGATTAACCAGGTAACGTTGATACAAAATTTATATAATTTAATGACCATTAAGTACAATAGCAACACAATAGTTCTAACAAACTGAAATTATGATATTCAATACAGGTTACACGGCGACTGCAGCAGTTGGATGAACCACCTCCGTGCATTACTCTTCATCCTGGTTTAGACCCTGTGTGCCTGAATGTCTATTCTCTACAAAATGCCTTCAACATATGGAGAGCAGATTATGGGGGCTTAAATGTAAGAGGAATAGAAAAGTAAGTTTTATGACATTGCATTTCTTATAAAAAATGAAGCAAATCCCGTTGAAGTAATTACATTATTTTCAAGGTTCAATAGTGCCTCTAGGGCAACATTTTTTTACTTTTTTCTACACAACAAAGATTTCAATCTTTCTCAACTTTTATGGGCATAGAACAATTATTGTCTAGCATAATAGTATTATAAAATGCAACAAATAAAACAACATTTTTCCAAAATACACTTTTTATTACACAAAATAATTTTTTTCTTTCAGTCGTTATAGGTTTATGGCATATAGAAGTTTTGTCAGCTGGTGTTGGGGATTTTTGGGACGCAGGATCAGAGTTGTCCTCCCCTCGTGTGTTGTCCTGCGGATTCGTCTGGAGTATCCTGACCGCCATGGAGAGTATGTTGGCTTCCGCCTGCCTCCGATCGATTGAAACGTGACACGAACTTACTGATCACCTCTTCCATTTCTGGATGTTCGTACTCAGCAGACAGTTCTGGAGGGACTTGTATTTTGAGCATCTCTACACGATATGGTTCTGGGTTTTCAAAGACTGGTCCCATAATCAGAAACAGCAAGTCATCAACATAACCTGTGTATAAAGAAAACAGTCAGTTCACTCATTTTGTACATACTTTGTGTCATTTAAAAAATATATATATATATTTCATAAAAAGTGGCCAAGTTTTAAAATAAAAATATTTTTATACCCTTACCAAACGTTGCTTCTGTTTTTATGGGCTTTACTCTGCACTCGCCCTTCTTGGACTTGGGGAAATGTCTCCGATAACGCGGATCACCTGAGGATGTTGTTGCCTGCTCTCGTCCTGCATTTTCATTGAAATGAAGCGCTGCCAGGTAGAGTCTGTATAAGAACAAAATTAACAAAAATGTGACAAAATTTATTCAGAGTAAAATATTAAAAAATAAAAATATTTACCTGCAAAGCATTCCAAGGAAAGGGTAGACCACATTTTTAGGAGCAAATCTCAAGATCACGCTGTGAAAAGATTCCAATGCAGATGTCTGGTGGTGTGGGCTGAGTTTGGAAACATCATTTAGGACCCTTTTTGTACTGATCAGTTTCTCCAGCTGGTAAAATGTAGGAGTTGCTGAAAAAAATAATAGCAGTACTGTGATAAAATTTAATTCAAAATTTTACATTTTCAGTTTTTTTGATAAAGATACCTGCTGTGAGCCATTTTTTCTTGTCTTTGCTTTTTCGAACTGGATGAAGACAGGTGGGGAAGGCAGGGTCCTCATGGACGTGGACATCCCGGACATGGTTTAGAATTGATGTCCATTTCGCCACCCTCTCTGGTCCGGTTTGGGATGTTGCTGCAGTCCAGTATATGTGATTTTTAATGGCTGGTAACCACTTCTTCAGTTCCTCGAATTTTTTTTCTTACTTATCTTGTCTAGCTTCTTCGAAATTCCTATATAAGAAAATACTATTTTATATAGATCTCTTCATCTATAATTTTTTTTATTTTCAGTTCTGTTTTTTTGTTTTTCATATTTTTAAACAGTCTACACAATGTATATGAATTGTTATAAAAACAATGGCCCTCATGCACGAACCGTTCGTACGCACAGATTTGTTCTTATACTGTTCGTACGAGTGATTTAGGATCATTTGTGGCATCCAACAATGTTTTCGTATCCTAGGATTTTTCTCAGATACGAACAAAATTTACGAGTGGTCCGGACCTGTCGTATATTTTAGGAGCGTCAGTCTGCTGTCATCCAGACGGGATTTCTCCACTAATAACTTCATATTTCGTTATTTAGAAAATATTTTGAGTTTAAAAAAGTCACGCACCACAATTGTTTTTGACAATAGGTTCTGTTTGAATTAGAATTATAATTTTAAGTTTAATTTGTCTGGTGTGTCGCGCAGGCTTCAGTGAGTCGTGCGCTCCCCTTGGTCATCAAGCCGCTCCTCATATTAACACCCAGGTACATAAAATTCCCATGCACCGCCGCAGAACAAGTACGGAATTAAGACTGATCTTGTGCCAAACACCATCGGAGCAATAGATTATTATATCTGATTCGAAATATAACCTGCAGAATGTGGCTGCGCGATGACCAGGAGGAGCGCGCATGAGAGAAGCTGCTGAGCGCGCGCTGCTCTCCGCCGTGCGTCCATCTCCCTCTCAGCCACACATAAAAAAGAAGTGCCCAAAGTACCGATCCGTTCCGAGCCGAGTGGAACCTGCGCTTGTGTGCCACCCCCACCTCCTCTTCCCCCCTCCTCCGCCTCCATCACCTCGCCCTCAGCTCCGTGCGCCGCGTTGTGCAGGCGATGGAGCCGTGAGCCGCGCGCACTGAAGAACCGAGCTGCTATGGAGGAGAAGCGCGGGGGGGGGGGGCAGGCGTCTAGATCAGTGAGACCAGCAGACCCACCAGTCTGGACCACTTTCTGCGACACACGTGCACTCTGAGTCCAGGAACAGGGGTTTTTGTTTCCAACATCGCACAGAAAGGATGTGGGGCTTGTGCTGCAAAACATGTTGGCATCTTGCGCAGCGTGGCATTTATTGTCCACCATCTCCTGACCACCTCCTGTCCGTGCTGCGGCGAGACGTNGAACCGAGCTGCTATGGAGGAGAAGCGCGGGGGGGGGGCAGGCGTCTAGATCAGTGAGACCAGCAGACCCACCAGTCTGGACCACTTTCTGCGACACACGTGCACTCTGAGTCCAGGAACAGGGGTTTTTGTTTCCAACATCGCACAGAAAGGATGTGGGGCTTGTGCTGCAAAACATGTTGGCATCTTGCGCAGCGTGGCATTTATTGTCCACCATCTCCTGACCACCTCCTGTCCGTGCTGCGGCGAGACGTTTGTTTGAAGCCATTTTCAGATCAAACCATTTATTCTTGATTTCTGATACTGTACGACCCACGGGACACACAACATATGCACTACAATATTAATATGAAGTTAACTGTAGTTTCGAGACAATTTAAAATGCTTCTGTTGAAAAACACATCCGACACTTGCGGGGGGGTGGGGGGTAGCGGTGCCACTCTTCTGAATAAGTGAAACTATAATGTAACACAGTAAAATTAAAGATATTTGACCATCCGACACTTGCGGGGGGGTGGGGGTAGCCACAGCGCCACTGAGAGCAGATCTCCGAACGCGTGAAGTTCCTCCTTTTACTTCTTGATTTTGAATGAATGGACACTTCCTGCTGTCAGAAGGCAGGAAACGTGGCCTTATATGGTGTTTTGAGGGGTGGGAATTATGTAAATGACCTCTACGCGAGCACGCGCAGGTTGATAGAACAGGTGGGATTCATCATATTTACGCAACCCATTTACACACGTTTCCTGTGGATAGAAGACTTTGTTGGATCTGACGTGGCATGTTCGTACGAACGCTTCGTACGAACAAAAGTAGGAGAAATTTAGGATAAAAATACGAACATTTTCGTGCATGAGGGCCAATGTACCTTTCTCCATGTGCCAGACATCATAAAACTGATTGATTTGGCTTTCCCTGAGAAATTTCTGAATCTGTGGATGTCTGTCAGTGACTATGCAGTCAATAGTCAATTTGTGCTCTTCCAATAGTGCAAGGCTTCTCTTCAGACCCTCCTTCTCCATATTAGTGCTGCCACCAACTTCATTGCTCTGAAAGAACACCAGTATGTTAAAAAGCATTACCACATGCAAGTCCATGCATTTTAAATCTCCCTACAGAGACATTAATTTGTACTCACCTGAACTAATTGAATATCAATGACAGTGTTGGTTCTCATGTTCATCATTGTATAGCTTCCAAATTTTGCAGAATGACCTAAAAGTATACAAATACAGTTAAAGCTCCACTGACATCATCTTTTGACTTTTCAAAAAATGGCACAACATATATAAATATTAAGATTGACCCCTGACCGTTTTTGCTAAAATAATGTTAAATGAATGAAAATTGACCCCCAAAACAGTTTAAAATTAGCGCCATTTTTTTAACACGATAAATAGGGATATCCCCGTCGCAGGATGATGACGTCATGTAAAGGAAGTTCTCTCCTGCGCAGCTTGAAAACAATGGAGGAGCTACAAACTCGATCCGTCCAATTTAGCCATTTAAAAGTTAATATTTTAGCGGATTGTCTGCAGAGAAGCCAAAGTTATTTCCAGTAAACAGCAGGTTATAATTTTTTTCAGCTCCTGCTGGTTTTTGGAGACTTTTCACTTCATGAGGTGAGCTGCTGTGTGGAGTTACATGCATGTGGACGAGGCAGAAGTAATTCTACAACATGTACATCGTCTCCAGCCTCCACAGCACTGAAATGGTAATATATTAGTTAATGTTCCTAATAATTATTCAACATTAATTAATAGTTTAAAAAATTAGTCCCTTTTAAAATATCTGTTAAATATATTATTCTTTTATTTTATTTTGTTTGTGTTTTCAGGTTTCCAGGTCTCCAGTCCATCACCTGAGGCTCTTCATGTTGAACCACTAGTACAACCCAGACTTTCACATCACAGCAGGTAAGATTGCATCAACGAAAAGAATACTACTCAACAATATTCTTTGATGTAAATCTGTTGATTTTCTGTGGTTCTGATGAGGGAAGTGACAAAGTGGATGCAGCATTCAGCCCATAATGGACCCAGATGTCCCCTGCGTCCAGACCTACAACACCTGGACATCATGAGCGTGGAGGAGCGAGGATTCACAGAAATGTCTTCACCTGAAGAGTGGACCGAGGTGGAGAACAAACCTTGATATTGTTAAACAACAGATGGAGACGTCTTCAGGATCTGTAGAACATCAGGACTGCTGCAGAAAGCTACGTTTGTGCATCAAGACATTAAAATATGCAGAAATACTACAACTGGCCAGAGCATTGAGATGAAAATGAATCAATGAATTTAATATTTTTTTCTGAGTGTTCAAATGAACATGTTGTTTGAAAAAAAAAAAAGGATAACAATGAACCAAGTGTTTCTGTAGTTATGTGTAAATAAAGTTACGGTAGTACACTATATTATCTGTTAGTGTTGAGTTATTCTTTGTGAGAATATTTGTGTTATTCTTTGTGAGAATATTTGTGTATCTGTTTTATTTTCATTCGTGCATCTACAACTCACAGCTCATACTTTAGTAAAAACAAAATTGGTGAATGTTGAAAGAAACATTTTATTAAAATAAAACCATCCCATATTATCAAATAAATGAAAACCTCTGGGGAAACATTAATATGAACAGATTATCAAAATAAATTGAGTTTAACACATATTAGCAAGTGTTGTTTGACTTCATCAGCTCTGTAAAAATGACTCCAACACCTCCTCGTCCACCCTCCTGTCCAGGTGTTGTAGGTCTGGACGCAGGGGACATCGGTCTAGTTTCTCCTCATCCTGCTGCTTGTACTTCTTCAGACTCCACCACCTCCTCGCTCCTCCACGCTCATGATGTCCAGGTGTTGTAGGTCTGGACGCAGGGGACATCTGGGTCCATTATGGGCTGAATGCTGCATCCACTTTGTCACTTCCCTCATCAGAACCACAGAAAATCAACAGATTTACATCAAAGAATATTGTTGAGTAGTATTCTTTTCGTTGATGCAATCTTACCTGCTGTGATGTGAAAGTCTGGGTTGTGGTTCAACAGGAAGAGCCTCAGGTGATGGACTGGAGACCTGGAAACCTGAAAACACAAACAAAATAAAATAAAAGAATAATATATTTAACAGATATTTTAAAAGGGACTAATTTTTTAAACTATTAATTAATGTTGAATAATTATTAGGAACATTAACTAATATATTACCATTTCAGTGCTGTGGAGGCTGGAGACGATGTACATGTTGTAGAATTACTTCTGCCTCGTCCACATGCATGTAACTCCACACAGCAGCTGAGCTCACCTCATGAAGTGAAAAGTCTCCAAAAACCAGCAGGAGCTGAAAAAAATTATAACCTGCTGTTTACTGGAAATAACTTTGGCCTCTCTGCAGACAATCCGCTAAAATATTAACTTTTAAATGGCTAAATTGGACGGATCGAGTTTGTAGCTCCTCCATTGTTTTCAAGCTGCGCAGGAGAGAACTTCCTTTACATGACGTCATCATCCTGCGACGGGGATATCCCTATTTATCGTGTTAAAAAAATGGCGCTAATTTTAAACTGTTTTGGGGGTCAATTTTCATTCATTTAACATTATTTTAGCAAAAACGGTCAGGGGTCAATCTTAATATTTATATATGTTGTGCCATTTTTTGAAAAGTCAAAAGATGATGTCAGTGGAGCTTTAAACTGTTATCACACTTCATCACATATTAAATCTGCACTATGTAACTTTGTAGTGCAGTCTGTAACTTTTCTAACAATATATTTTTAACATATGTCTTCACTCTGTCACCATCTACTGACAGACTGGTGTAAAACAAACTAATCTCTGAAAAAAACTATACTGTAGTCCCCTTGCTTCTCTATCAGCATTTATAAAAACACTAAAAACACAGAGTAACCCGTCCTTAACCAGCCTATAAAAACAGAGTTTGTAACCAGCAAATAAAAACAGAGCTTGAATTTGAATTTCAGCAGAGCAAGAGGGCAGAGCCATATATGGCTCTGACGGGGAGGGATCAGAATGCTTTGCCTGTTGAAAATATTTCAAAGTTCTGTGCTCTACAGAAAGTTACACATCCATCCATCCATCCCTTTTCTTCCGCTTATCCGGGGTCGGGTCGCGGGGGTAGCAGCCTAAGTAGGGAGGCCCAGACTTCCCTCTCCCCAGCCACTTGGAGCAGCTCCTCTGGGGGAATCCCAAGGTGTTCCCAGGCAAGCCGAGAGACATAGTCCCTCCAGCGTGTCCTGGGTCTTCCTCTGGGTCTCCTCCCGGTGGGACATGCCCGGAACACCTCACCAGGGAGGCGTCCAGGAGGCATCCTAACCAGATGCCCAAGACACCTCAACTGGCTCCTCTCGATGTGGAGAAGCAGCGGCTCTACTCCGAGTCCCTCCCGGATGACTGAGCTTCTCACCCTATCTCTAAGGGAGAGTCCAGACACCCTGCGGAGAAAACTCATGCGGCTGAAAGTTACACATAGCACCTTTAATTAGTATATAACTAACCTGGAGAGTCTGCTCTCATGTCACCACCAAGGATGACATTTTCCTTGCTGAGGTGGAGCAGCATGTCATTCTGGGATGCCTTCCATTTGCTGATAATAGCAGGTTCTATATAAGTTCTTGCGTGTCGACGAAAAGTTTCGTAAACAAAGAGTTGTAGGTGCAAAGCCCTGAAGACCTGATGGCACACACACACACACACACAAAAAAAATCAGTCAATTTTATAAACTGACACAAGATTATGATATTTAAATTCTGATTAGATTTCAAAAGTATGAAAATTTGAAATACCTTTTGTATTGTTATAAATGATGCTCCAGAGAGATATACTGCAGCTGAGAGTTGAAGATTTCCTGCTGGAGTGCTACGTAGTAGTGGCTGGCTGTTCCAGGTCCTACTGTACTCACAGTGGGGGCAGTTCTGCACCACGGAGATGAATGTGCCGCGTTGACGCTTGTTAACGGTACATGTGTGCTTGCACACAGGACACTCCTTGAACAACTCTAAAATGTTGGTCTCATACACAATATTTTTTTTTTCATTGTGTATTGTAGTTGGTCAAAGTCAAAGTCAAAGTCAACTTTATTGTCAGAACTGCAATATGTACAGGACATACACAGGACCGAAATTGCGTTTCTCTCAGTCCCTCGGTGCAACAGTAACCATCTAAACACTAAACACTAAAACATTTAATAAACATAAGCATAAAATAGTAAAAAAGTGTAACACTGTCCTGAGTTTTTTCATAATAGTATAAAAGTATGAAAATTTACACCAACACTGAAACACCAAACACCCCTAAAACACCAAACACCCAATGAACATAAGCATAAAATGAAATAATAAAAGTGTAATACTGTCCTGAGTTTTTGCATAGTAGTATGAAAAGTATAAAAACGTAAATCTATAAAATAAACTGAAGTTTCTAGCGTTGACATTTGCAAAGAGTGGCACAGCAGCATATAAGTTGATGTACACAGTATATGTATGAGGTAGTTGATGTTGGTATAGAGGCAAAGTGGCATATGAAGTAAGGCACATAAGGCACATTTGGCATCCTTAGATAAGGCTAGTCAGAGAGTGCTGTATATGTATCTGCAGTAGTGTAGACAAAAGTAGTGTAAATGTAAACAGTAGTAATAAATGTAAAGCAGTAGTAATAAATGTAAACAGTATTAATAAATGTAAACAGTGAATGTAAACAGTAGTATGACTATAGGCAGTAATGTAATACAAACATTAGTGCAAATATGAGAAGTAGTGCAAACTGAATGAACACATGACCGAGAGTTCAGTGAACAACCCGTTTGATGACACAGAGTCCAGTGTTAAAAACTTTGTTGTGTGGTAATGTGTGAGAAAGTTTTTTGTGTTAAGGCAGTTCAAATGGGAGGGGGGGCAGAGCAGGCAGAGTGTTTAGCATTCTGACTGCCTGATGAACAGAGCTGTCTCTCAGTCTGCTGGTACGAGCCTGGAGACTCCTCAGTCTCCTCCCTGATGGCAGCAGTCTAAAGCGGCTGTGTAGTGGGTGTGTGGGATCACCTGCCATGCGGTGGGCTTTCCGAGTGAGGCGTTTGCTGTG
>JBBPBX010023222.1:16202-40702 GCA_038048925.1 Garcialebias charrua | reverse complement strand
AAAAACCCCTATGATGAGTACAATTAATGGACTAAGTTTTCCCTCGCCCGGACGCGGGTCACCGGGGCCCCACTCTGGAGCCAGGCCCGGAGGTGGGGCACGCTGGCGAGCGCCTGGTGGCCGGGCTTTTACCCATGGAGCCCGGCCGGGCACAGCCCGAAGAGGAGACGTGGGTCCCCCTTCCCATGGGCTCACCACCTGTGGGAGGGGCCAAAGGGGTCGGGTGCAATGTGAGATGGGTGGTGGCCGAGGGCGGGGACCCTGGCGGTCTGATCCTCGGCTACAGAAGCTGGCCATTGGGACATGGAATGTCACCTCTCTGGTGGGGAAGGAGCCTGAGCTAGTGTGTGAGGTTGAGAGTTTCCGACTAGAAATAGTCGGACTCACCTCAACGCATGGCTCTGGCTCTGGAACCAGTTTCCTTGAGAGGGGTTGGACACTCTTCCACTCTGGAGTTGCCCCTGGTGAGAGGCGCCGAGCAGGAGTGGGCATACTGGTTGCCCCCCATCTTGGTGCCTGTACGTTGGGGTTCACCCCGGTGAACGAGAGGGTAGCCTCCCTTCGCCTACGTGTGGGGGGACGGGCTCTGACTGTTGTTTGTGCCTATGCACCAAACGGCAGCTCAGACTACCCACCCTTTTTGGAGTCCTTGGAGGGGGTATTGGAGAGTGCGCCTCCTGGGGACTCCCTTGTTCTACTGGGGGACTTCAACGCTCACGTGGGCAATGACAGTGAGACCTGGAGGGGTGTGGTTGGGAGGAACGGCCCCCCTGATCTGAACCAGAGTGGTGTTCTGTTATTGGACTTCTGTGCTCGTCATGGATTGTCCATAACGAACACCATGTTTAAGCATAAGGGTGTCCATATGTGCTCTTGGCACCAGGACACCCTAGGTCGCAGTTCGATGATCGACTTTGTTGTCGTCTCATCTGATCTGCGGCCGCATGTCTTGGACACTCGGGTGAAGAGAGGGGCGGAGCTGTCAACTGACCACTACCTGGTGGTGAGTTGGCTCCGATGGTGGGGGAGGATGCCGGTCAGACCTGGCAGACCCAAACGTATTGTGAGGGTCTGCTGGGAACGTCTGGCAGAGTCTCCCGTAAGACGGAGCTTTAACTCCCACCTCCGGGAGAGCTTTGAACACGTTCCGAGGGAGGCGGGGGACATGGAGTCCGAGTGGGCCGTGTTCCGCGCCTCTATTGTCGAGGCAGCTTATCGGAGCTGTGGCCGCAAGGTTGTTGGTGCCTGTCGTGGTGGCAACCCTCGAACCCGGTGGTGGACACCGGCAGTGAGGGATGCTGTCAGGCTGAAGAAGGAGTCCTATTGGGCCTTTTTGGCTTGTGGGACCCCGGAAGCAGCTGATAGGTACCGGCAGTCCAAGCGGCATGCGGCTCGGGTGGTTGCTGAGGCAAAAACTCGGGCGTGGGAGGAGTTCGGAGAGGCCATGGAGAATGACTTCCGTACGGCTTCGAGGCGATTCTGGTCCACCATCCGGCGTCTCAGGGGGGGAAAGAGGTACGCGACCAACACCATTTATGGTGGGGGTGGCGTGCTGCTGACCTCAACTCGGGATGTTGTGAGTCGGTGGGCGGAATACTTCGAAGACCTCCTCAATCCTACTGGCACGTCTTCCACTGAGGAAGCGGAGCCTGGGGACTTTGGGTCGGGTTCTCCGATCTCTGGTGCTGAGGTCGCCGAGGTGGTTAAAAAGCTCCGCGGTGGCAAGGCTCCGGGGGTGGATGAGATTCGCCCGGAGTTCCTTAGGGCTCTGGATGTTGTAGGGTTGTGTTGGCTTACGCGACTCTGCAATATCGCGTGGACATCGGGGGCAGTTCCCTTGGATTGGCAGACTGGGGTGGTGGTTCCCCTATTCAAAAAGGGGGACCGTAGGGTGTGTTCCAACTATAGGGGGATCACACTCTTAAGCCTCCCTGGTAAGGTCTATTCAGGGGTTCTGGAGAGGAGGGTCCGTCGGATAGTCGAACCTCGGATCCAGGAGGAGCAATGTGGTTTTCGTCCTGGTCGTGGAACACTGGACCAGCTCTACACCCTCAACAGGGTCCTGGAGGGTGCGTGGGAGTTTGCCCAACCAGTTTACATGTGCTTTGTGGACTTGGAGAAGGCATTCGACCGCGTCCCTCGGGGGGTTCTGTGGGAGGTACTCCGGGAGTATGGGGTACCAGGCCCTTTGATAAGGGCTGTTAGGTCCCTGTACGACCGGTGTCAGAGCTTGGTCCGCATTGCCGGCAGTAAGTCAGGCTCGTTTCCGGTGAGAGTTGGACTCCGCCAAGGTTGCCCTTTGTCACCGATTCTGTTCATAACTTTTATGGACAGAATTTCTAGGCGCAGCCAAGGTGTTGAGAGGATCCGTTTTGGTGGCCTTAGAATCGCTTCTCTGTTTTTTGCAGATGATGTGGTCCTACTGGCTTCATCAGTTCGTGATTTACAACTTTCACTGGAGCGGTTTGCAGCCGAGTGTGATGCGGCCGGGATGAGGATCAGTTCCTCCAAATCCGAGGCCATGGTCTTGAGCCGGAAAAGGGTAGCATGCCCTCTCCGGGTCGGGGAGGAGGTCCTGCCCCAAGTGGAGGAGTTTAAGTATCTCGGGATCTTGTTCACGAATGAGGGAAAACTGGAGCGTGAGATCGATAGGCGGATAGGTGCAGCGTCCGCAGTGAAGCGGGCGCTGTACCGGTCTGTCGTGGTGAAGAGAGAGCTGAGTCAAAAGGCAAAGCTCTCAATTTACCGATCGATCTACGTTCCCACCCTCATCTATGGTCATGAGCTTTGGGTTATGACCGAAAGAACAAGATCTCGGATACAAGCGGCTGAAATGAGTTTTCTCCGCAGGGTGGCTGGACTCTCCCTTAGAGATAGGGTGAGAAGCTCAGTCATCCGGGAGGGACTCGGAGTAGAGCCGCTGCTTCTCCACATCGAGAGGAGCCAGTTGAGGTGGCTCGGGCATCTGGTTAGGATGCCTCCTGGACGCCTCCCTGGTGAGGTGTTCCGGGCATGTCCCACCGGGAGGAGACCCAGAGGAAGACCCAGGACGCGCTGGAGGGACTATGTTTCTCGGCTGGCCTGGGAACGCCTTGGGATTCCCCCGGAGGAGCTGCTCCAAGTGGCTGGGGAGAGGGAAGTCTGGGCCTCCCTACTTAGGCTGCTACCCCCGCGACCCGACCCCGGATAAGCGGAAGAAGATGGCATAACACTATTCATTACTCGCCATGTTGCTTTCATATCACCATTACTTTTATCTAATAATTTACTATAATATTCTTTCTTATGTTTCCTTATAATCCCTACTAATTTATTTTTATACTTTTTATATTTTTCTTCAGCGTTCTGACTTCGCAATTTCAAGAAACATGAATACAAATAATTCTTTTTTTTACAAGCATTTCTCAACCCTTTTGTCATCCATGGTTGGTCAACGATATTTCTCTTTGTATAATTTGTTTGTACACAATTTTTTTCATACAGAGTTTCCAAGATATTCATAAACTCATCATATGATCTGTTCACATCATCAACATACACTTCATTCCAGTCTTGTTTATCTAGATCCTCTTTTAATTTTTCCAAAACTTTTTTTGATGTGTTTATGATCTTTTTCTTTGTTTTAACT
The DNA here is from genome assembly GCA_038048925.1 of Garcialebias charrua. Taxonomy (NCBI): domain Eukaryota; kingdom Metazoa; phylum Chordata; class Actinopteri; order Cyprinodontiformes; family Rivulidae; genus Garcialebias; species Garcialebias charrua. The sequence continues at coordinate 37,074 of JBBPBX010023222.1, read as the reverse complement.
GCTTTTGTGATACTTTGATCATTTTTATAGATTGTGAAAACTGGTAAATGATCACTTAAGTCGGTCGTTAAAATACCACCTATCACCTCTCCGTTTGTTATATTTGTGAAAATATTATCAATTATTGTGGCACTATGAGTTGTAATTCTTGTTGGCTTGGATATCAACGGATACATATTTAAACTGTACATTGAATTTATAAATGTACTGATGTTATTTGAATCTGTTTTATTTCCCATATCAATGTTAAAGTCTCCACACAAAAAAACTTTTTTATTAAAACTCTTCTCCAATAGCTCCAAGATTTTATCAGTGAATATTTCTATATTTGATCCTGGTGATCTATATACACAACTTATTATTATGTTTTTATCATTTTTGTTTATTATTTCTATTGTTATCATTTCCATAATATTATCAACTATTATTGACATTTCATTATTTAATTTACATTTTATTTCATTCATTACATATAGAGCGACACCACCACCTCTTTTATTATTTCTGTTCATGTGAAATAATTCATACCCTTCGATGTGAATATTACTTGTGTTATCATCATTGAGCCATGTCTCTGACAGTGCTATTATTGTAAAAGTTCTGTTTAACTGTTTTAAGTAATCTGTTATTTTGGATATATTTGCATTTATACTTCTGCTGTTAAAGTGAATAATAGAGAGAACTCCATTTGTTATATTGATGTCATTAAATTGCTCTTCATTGTAGTATTCGCTATCTTTTATTACTGGAAAAAAGTTAGCATCAATAACATCATTAACATTATATATTTTAGGTTCTGAGTCTTCGTATGTTGTCATGTTTTAATGTATTTGTTCATTTCAGTTGTTTCATTGATTTGTAATTTGTCCTTCCCTGAGCTCGTCTAGATCCTTCAGTTCTTTTATCATTTTAGGGTTAGCCCCTTCATGTGTTTTGATAAAGATGTTTCCATTTCTTGTCCATGTTGATGCTATTTGGTTTTGGTTTTTTAGCCACCTTGCTTCCTTTGCAATTTTTCCATTTTTTTGTTAGATGTTCATTTATGTACACTTTTGTTCCCTTCAGTAGCTTTGATTTACTAATTACGTAGTTTCTAAACTTCCTGCTAACGAACTCGACGACTACCGACGGTTTGGAATTTGGTGATTTACTGGGCAGGGTGTAACAGAACGAAATGTCCTCATATTTTATGTCATAGTAATTGTCCCATAAAAAATTAACTACAGTCTCCTCCAGAGTCTCTAGTTCTTCCTGTGGTGCATCCTCAGTTGGGCCAGTGTTATTGAGAGCATGTTTAAATGTCCGACACTTACTAACATCAAGTCCTGTGATCACCACGTTGTTTTTTTTGTGTGTATTTTTCCATGTCATCTATTTTTTTTCCAGTTCAGCTATTTTATTGTCTTTGCTAATTATCAGTTCTTTCAGTTGTCTTATTTCATCAACCAGACCGGCCTGTGAATCAATTTTTGCTGATAATTTTGATAGTTTTTCACTTATATTGTTTAGTGATTTTTTAAAGTCTTGCATTTCTGCTGAGTTGTTTTCCTCCGACTCTGGTGTCTTTTGTCCTTTATTTTTCGTCATACTTACAGAGTTTGTAGTCTAGTGGTAGCAGGTCTCTGGTTGATGGTTTGTTTACTGAACCACGTGGCCCTTCCACGAGGCTCACAGGCCTAACGATGGTGGCTGTGGCCCAGTGCCCAGATCAGCAGTTAGTTCAGAACTCACGGTCTCAGTAGTCTGCAGCAATCAGATCTGTTATCCGAAGAGGTTGGCTCACTAGCCTGGCTTAGACGGCGGTCCTCCGGTTTGCACACGGTGTTGGGCCTCCTACAGTCGCAGCAGCTCCGGTGTTATTAGAACAGAACTCACGGTTTCAGCAGCCTGCAGCAATCAGCTCTATGAAGCCCCAGGTGGCGTTCACGGCTCTCGGCCCACTCGCGGCGCTCGGTCCAGCTCAAAGCCCCAGGTGGCGTTCACGGCTCTCGGCCCACTCGCGGCGCTCGGTCCAGCTCAAAGCCCCAGGTGGCGTTCACGGCTCTCGGCCCTCTCGCGGCGCTCGGTCCAGCTCAAAGCCCCAGGTGGCGTTCACGGCTCTCGGCTCTCTCGCGGCGCTCGGTCCAGCTCAAAGCCCCAGGTGGCGTTCACGGCTCTCGGCTCTCTCGCGGCGCTCGGTCCAGCTCAAAGCCCCAGGTGGCGTTCACGGCTCTCGGCTCTCTCGCGGCGCTCGGTCCAGCTCAAAGCCTCAGGTGGCGTTTAGGCTCTCGGCTCTCTCGTCAGCCTGTAGCAACAATCCCCAACTCCGTGGTGTTTTTGTGTTAACTGGGAAAAAAAGAAAGTGAAGAGGGAATTAAAACGCTGCTGGAGTTGTAAAACTGCTCTTTATTGCTCAAAAACATGTCAGAAAATGCATTGGCCTGTTCACAAAATTGACTGTAAGTCACACTCATGTTTAGGTGTTAAATAAGTCAGGCAGCTATGTGAACAATCTGAACCCAAAACTATCAGAGCTTCTGTTAAAGACCAAACCGTAAGGGAGCTAGTGGGAAAAAAATGTATTATCAAGTGCTTCCTGAGAGGACAGAATACTCAAGCACTCTGGGACACAGGTTCACAAATATGTGCTATAGATGAGGCTGGAAAGAAAATTACCTACCTGACCTGCAGCTAAGGGATGTTACTGAGCTACAGGACCCACTGGACCCATTACATATTGAAGCAGCTAATGGCACCGCCATGCCATACTCTGGCTGGCTGGAAGTCCCTTTCAAGTTGACTACCATGGATGATGAGCTGCTAATACCTGTGCTTGTGTTGAAAGGCAACCAACAGCAATGCCCAATCATTGGGTTCAATGTAATTGAACATCTCGTGCAGAACAACCGGGAAGGCCAACCAATATATGGCGGTATGGACAAACTTGTAAATGCAGTAAAAATTGCATTCCCTCATCTAAAAAATAATAAGGTAAAAGCCTTTATTTCTGCTGTCAGCCTGGGTCAAACATGTGAACACAATGTGAGGACAGTAAATGAAAGAGTCAATGTGCCAAAACACACCACCGTCCAGATTCAGTGTCGTATTCAGGCCCCAAAGTTTAGGGAAGCTAAAACTCTGCTTTTTGAGCCTCTTGTGAACCCACAGTGGCCTGAAGAATTGGAATTCTGTGATACCCTTGTATCAATTGAGGCAGAAACAGCCCCAAATGTTGTTTTAAGTGTTCAAAACCCCACAAACCACGATATCACACTTCCAGGCCGGACGGTTGTTGGAGCTGTGCAGTCTGTAAGGTCTGTGTATCCAGCTGACTTTTTTAGCACAACCCAACAACCAACAAGTAAATCAGTCAATCACATCCAGGCCCAGAGCACCAGTGAAGGTGTACCTGCAGATGGACAGTGGGACCCTCCTGTTGATTTAACTCACCTGGATGAGGACCAGATACAAATAGTAAGTCAAATGTTAAGAGAAGAATCTGAGTCTTTCTCCAAATCTGATGAGGATATTGGCTGCATACACGGGTTGCAAATGAACATCTCACTGAAGGATGATGAACCTGTGTCAAAAACATACCGGTCTGTGCCCAAACCTCTGTACAGGGAAATGAAAGATTACTTGCAGGACCTCATAGTGTAAGGGTGGGTTGAAAGATCCACATCTTCTTACTCCTCACCAATTGTCTGCGTAAGAAAAAAAGATGGCACTCTGCGTTTATGTATAGATTACAGAGAGCTCAACAAAAAAACACATCCTGACCGCCACCCGATTCCCAGGGTTCAAGATATAATGGATAACCTAGGGGGAAACACCTACTTTTCCTTGCTGGACCAAGGGAAAGCATATCATCAGGGATTCATGGACAGAGACAGCAGGCATTTAACAGCCTTTGTGACCCCCTGGGGTCTATACGAGTGGATACGAATTCCATTCGGCCTGATGAATGCGCCCGCAGCTTTTCAGCGCTGCATGGAGCAATGCTTAGCAGATTTGAGGGATGAAATGTGTGTACCATATCTTGATAATAATAATGAAATTAATTTATAACGCACTTTTCATTAATAAAAATCTCAAAGTGCTACAAAGTGCAACAAAATTAAAGGTCAAATAAAACAAGTGATAAAACAAGTAAAATCAATAACAGTATCAACTAAGATCAAAGATAGAATCATGAGGAGGCAGAGTAGGCTCGCTTAAAAAGAAAGGTCTTCAAGCCGCTCTTAAAGTTAACCAGTGACCGTTAAGCTCTCAGGCAGTCAGGAAGAGAGTTCCATAGGAGGGGGGCAGCCACACTGAAAGCCCGGTCTCCCATGGTCCTTAATTTGGTTGTCAGAATGTGTAGGAGATTACTGTTCTGTGACCGCAGAGACCGGGTGGATGAATATGTAACAAGAATGTTCTTTAGATAATCTGGTGAAGTTCCGTGTAAGCATTGATGTGTAATGAGAGCAGTTTTGTACTGAATTCTGTAGGAGACAGGAAGCCAATGAAGGTTACAGAGAATGGGTGTAATATGTTCAAATTTACGAACTCTCAACAAAATCCTTGCTGCACTGTTTTGAATATATTGAAGCTTCTGAAGGTTTTTACCAGGGATTCCAATAAACAGGGAGTTGCCGTAGTCGAGCCTGGAGGAGACAAAAGCATGGACAAGCTTCTCAGCATCAGAAAAAGTTATTTTCTTGATGATGTTCTTGTGTTTAGCAGGACATTTGAAGATCATGTCAGCCATGTCTGAGCAATGTTGCAACGTCTGAGGCAGCATGGGATCAAGCTAAAACCTAAAAAGTGTGACCTGTTTAAAGCTGAGGTGCGGTACCTGGGCAGGATTGTGTCTGCTGAGGGCAACAGGATGGATCCCGCTGACACTAATGCTGTAAGAGCCCTAAAGCATAACATCCTGCGAACGTTGGTGAGTTGAGAGCAATTCTTGGACTTTTGAGCTATTACAGGCAGTATATAAAGGACTTTTCACATAGTCCCTTATATGACCTGTTAAAGGCACCTACAAAGCATGAGCTGTTAACAAACAAAAAGAGAAAGTGGCCAACAAAAACTGGCAGCAGAGCTGTCCCATCCAGTGGTGTCAAAAGTATTCACATTCATTACTCAAGTAGAAGTATAGATACTGGGATTTAAAATTACTTCTGTAGAAGTAGAAGTATCAACTCTAGCTTTTTACTCAAGTAAAAGTAAAAAAGTACTGGTTTCAAAACTACTTAAAAGTATAAAAGTAAAAGTAGCGTAAGAAAAAGCAACAACAAAGACAAATGCTTAGGCTGCACCACACATACTATTGTATACAACCCCACCTCCCCCACAAAAATCATTTTTTTAGACTAGATTATATTATATTGTTAATGTAACATCTCCAGACTTCGCCCATCCCTAACTTTTTCCGATGCTGAGAAGCTCGTCCATGCTTTTGTCTCCTCCAGGCTCGACTACTGCAACTCCCTGTTTATTGGAATCCCTGGCAAAAACCTTCAGAAACTTCAATATATTCAAAACAGTGCAGCAAGGATCTTGTTGAGAGTTCGTAAATTTGAACATATTACGCCAATTCTCCATAACCTTCATTGGCTTCCTGTTGCCTACAGAATTCAGTACAAAACTGCTCTCATTACACATCAATGCTTACACGGAACTTCACCAGATTATCTGAAGGATATTCTCATTCCATACTCATCCACCCGTTCGCTGCGGTCACAGAACAGCAATCTCCTTCACATTCCGAGAACCAAATTAAGGACCATGGGAGACCGGGCTTTCAGTGTGGCTGCCCCCCGCCTGTGGAACTCTCTTCCTGACTGTCTAAGAGCCCCACAGTCTGTGGTTGACTTTAAGAGCGACTTGAAGACCTTTCTTTTCGACCGAGCATACTCTACCTCCTCATGATTCTACTTTTGATCTTAGCTGATATTGTTATTGATTTTAAATGTTTTATTATTTGTTTTATTGTCTGTTTTATTGTCATTTAATTCTGTTGCTCCTTGTAGCACTTTGAGATTTTCATTAATGAAAAGTGCGTTATAAATTGAATTCATTATTATTATTATTATTATGTTGAAAAACTAGGGGTGCACTAAGCTACCTGTCTTAACTGCATATATGCCCATTGAAAATAGGGTTGCCAACTCCTTGATAAATAAATAAGGGACACCTCTCGGCAGGGCTGGTCACCCCATTTAACCCCCCCCCCACACACACACACACACAAACACCCTGCCTGCCCCTCCTCACTTTGAAATCAACCTGAATTCATTTGGATACGTGTTTTTGAATTATAAAAATATGTATAAACAAATTATTACACAATTAACCATTTATTTTTAGTGCAAATAGAATTGCCAGAAACAAACATATCTTTTGAAAATTATGTATCTTTCTTAAACAGACCTCTGTCCTGCTTAATAACTTAAAACAGTATTAAATAACAAAAAATCAATACGAACATTCTGTAATAGTGCATTTAGTGCAACGTGCAAATAAAGTTTGTAGTAAATCTGTAAACATAAACACATTGTGCCTCAAAGGCCATGGCTTTCCACTTGTAGTAAAAATAAAAAACTTGTAAACTAAAACAGTGGAACGTTACATTATGGAGTCAACCTATTTTTTCCATTTGTTTTTCTGCTGAGATCGTGCTGCAGCAAGGAATGCTCTGTTTTTCAGTGCCAAAGAGTAAAACTCTGAGCAAGACATTTCATAATTTAGACTGACAATGAGCTCACTTCTAATTAGTTCAGTAGAACATTTGTTTTGCACATCAGTCCACTTACTTTTCATGAAAGAGAAAATCCTTTCCACAAACCCAGTGGAAGATGGGATGCTGAGGACAAAGGATACAACAGCTGGATGTTGGAGAGGTCAGCTGCCTGAAGAACTTGCATCCACTTCTCTGCTGTTCCCTGGGACTGCCACCTTTCTTTCTCCTGAGGTGAGGTGGTGAGGTGGTCTATCAGGCTGTTTGCAGTCACACATTCCTCATACAGCTCATCCATAGACATGTTCAGCCTGCCAAAAGGTGTTAAAGTTCATTAGTGATACATAGCCTAGGTTATGTAGTGATAAATAAATGGAAAAACGTGTATTGTTTATATTTATAATTTAGCATTGTATTTAAACTACATTTTGAAATGTATTTATTAATTTACCTATATGAACTGTGTTTTTTTAAAGATGGACAAGGTTGTATGTTTGCATAGTGTAAAGTAAATTCACAATTATGTATTTATTTGTACGTGTCAATTGTACACTTTTGTTTATAACTATCAATAATTAAACATGGTTCACCACTACACTGGAAATTATTGAATTTTTACCTGCCAACCAGGTGAAGACTTTCAGTGATCTTCTCCACTTCCTCAAAGGATATTTTTCCAGATGCCAGAGAGAGGGGCTGAAGGTGAAAGAGCCAGTTTTCCTCTGAGAAGTCAAACCACTTCTGGACATAACTGATGGCAGTTTTTTTTTTTTACATACCATATCTGCCTCTGGTGTTGCCCGGTGCAGAACAAATTGGTCAAGGGTTCTCCTGGTTTTGTTGTCTTTCACGTTTATATTTATTATACAACATTAGTATGTTACTAGGTCACTAGAAGTCAGTAATCATTCATTCATTTTTTTCATTCATTCAACCTTTATTTATACAGGCTAGCCTCGTTGAGTCACGGGGACTCATTTACAAGAGGGACCTGTCTCACTCACACCAAACAACCATCCACTCTCACACTCACACCTAGGGTCAATTTAGAGTCACCAATCAGCCTAACAAGCATGTTTTTTGGTCTGTGGGAGGAAACCGGAGTACCCGGAGGAAACCCACGCATGCACGGGGAGAACATGCAAACTCCACCCAGAAAGGCCCCGGACCGGGATTTGAACCGGCAACCTTCTCGCTGAGAGGCAGCAGCTCTACCAGTTGTGCCACCGTGCTGCCCAACTGATAAAATAAAAATAAAAACTTTCAGCTTACCTCAATACAGTATTAGGCATGTAACGAGATCTTGTTGTACGAGATCTCGCGATATTAAACTCCCGCGATATCTCTCGTTGAGAGGTAACGTTGTTTCGCGAGACGCTAATGCTAGCGCTAGCAGAGCCCCTAGCAAGTCAGCGTCACGGACAGCATGGCTTCGCCGGATGAAGTTGCTATAGAAGACGCCCCAACTACTGATGGAGGGTCCCGGCGCTGCCGACGCTGCCACGGATGTAAAGACACACGCGTAAACACCGGTGTGACCGGTGTTGCCAGATAGAGTCCCACCCACCCAAAGCACTCTTTACCCGCAAAAGTCAGAAGGAAAATCGCGGTGAACCGCCCAATCTGGCAACACTGGTGAGTGACGACGGCTGCTGATGCGGATATTTATGTTTGGAAAGTCCTGCGTGAATATCTATATTCTACAAAAAAAAAACGGCAAAATGAAAGAAAAGTAACGAGGCTATTTTTAAAAAGTAAGGAGTAGAAAGTACCAGTAATTGCGTGAAAATGTAAGAAGTAGAAGTATAAAGTAGGCTGAAAAATAATTACTTTACTAAAGTATAGATAACTAAAATTTGTACTTAAGTAAAGTAACAAAGTATTTATACTTCGTTACTTGACACCTCTGGTCCCATCCAGTACAATCATTCATTGGACTGAAAAACACCAGTTGATCCTGGAACAACTCATTGACTGCCTTGTCAACCCCCCTGTACTTGGCTTCCCAGATTTCTCACAGCCATTTGTTCTTCACACAGATGCGTCAAATCTGGGTCTAGGTGCCGTGCTATACCAAAAGCAGAGTGGAAAGCTTCGTGTGATTGCCTATGGCTCGCGCACCCTAACAGCTGCAGAGAAAAATTATCATTTGCATTCGGGGAAGTTGGAGTTTCTCGCCCTTAAATGGGCTGTAACAGAGAAATTCAGAGACTATTTATATTATGCCCCATTTTTCACTGTCTATAGTGACAATAATCCACTCACATACGTGTTGTCATCTGCCAAACTAAATGCAACAGGATGCCGATGGGTTGCAGAGCTGGCAGATTTTCATTTCTCTGTGAAATACAGGCCAGGAAAGGAAAATGTGGACGCAGATAGTTTATCCCGAATGCCTCTAGATGCAGAGTTTTTTATGAAAGAGTGTTCAGAAGAAATGCCATCTGATGTCATTGGGGCAACTACAGAAGCTGTGAAAAATCAAGATGAGTCCAGTGTGTCGTGGTCCATGTGTGTCTCAGTAGCATCTGCAGATTTGACCCCTGACACATCCATCATCCCACTAACACCAGAACAGATCCAGAATGACCAAAGAAATGATCCAGTTCTGGGACCAGTGATCCAGTTAAAACTAACCGCAAGCAAACCGTCAGGTGCACAACTCAAGCAACTTAGTCCACAAGTGGGGTGTTTGCTAAGAGAGTGGGACAAGTTGGAAATTGATGAAAGTGGGGTGTTGCACAGAAAGACAACAAGCAAAAAACAACTTGTACTCCCAGAAAAATATAAAAATACAGTGTTGAGGGAACTTCATGACGAAATGGGCCACCAAGGTGTCGACAGGACATCATCCCTGATACGGGACAGGTTTTATTGGCCATATATGCAGCGTGAGATAGAGAGCTATGTCATGAGAAGATGTGAATGTCTCAAACATAAGAAACCCAGTCAGGAAACAAGGGCTCCCCTCACCAATATAGTAACAACTCAACCATTTGAACTTGTCTCTGTTGATTTCCTACATCTCGAAAAATGTCTAGGGGGTTATGAGTACATCTTGGTGATTATTGATCATTTTACCCGCTTTACCCAGGCCTATGCTACCACTTCCAAATCAGCTTAGACAGCTGCGGACAAGATCTTTAATGATTACGCCATGAGATTTGGTTTTCCTGCCCGTATTCACCACGACCAGGGTGGTGAATTTGAGAATCAACTATTCACACAACAAAAAAAATACTGTGGAATTGTAGGGTCCAGAACCACTCCCTACCACCCGCAAGGGAATGGACAAGTTGAAAGATTCAACCGGACATTACTCCAAATGCTTCGGACACTCACAGACAAACAGAAACACAACTGGAAGGATTCATTAAACAAAATGATCTATGCATATGACTGTACTCGGAGTGAGGTGACAGGTTTCTCCCCCTTTCAGTTGTTGTATGGGCGTTCTCCCCGATTGCCAGTTGACATGCTGTTTAACTTGACCCCAGAACAAGCAGACCATAATCATCATGGCTATATGGAAAAGTGGAAGCAAGGCATGGAGGAGGCGTATGGAATCGTCAGAGAAAATGCCTAGAAAGCCGTCCAGAGGAGTAAGAAATTGTACAACCACAAGGTGAATAGTTCAGTACTACAACCAGGTGATCGTGTTTTAGTGCGCAACTTAACACCTCGTGGGGGCCCAGGAAAACTGAGGAATCATTGGGAGGACATTGTTCATGTTGTTGTACGCCAGGTAAATGAAAATGTCCCAGTTTATAAACTCAAACCTGAAAAGGGTCAAAGAAGGTCAAGGGTCCTTCATCGCAATTTGCTCCTCCCATGTGACTCTTTGCCCCTTGAGATTCCAGTCCAGGCTGGAAAGAAGAGGAGAAAAATGTTAAATAACAAAGGAGTGGAGCAGGCAGAGGAAGAGGGATGATGATGATGCTGATGCTGACGAATACTATCCTGTGCTATTTCACCAGCCAGCCCAGCCTGAGAAAGTAAATCATATGCCTGCAAGCACAACCCAAGAGCTAGGAGATATCCAGTTTGAACAGAGCATAGTTCCTGAAATGTATCACAAACAAGGAGAAACAACTGTGATGGAATATGAGGAGTCTGGCTCTTGTAACAAGGAACAAATGATGGAGGATGCTACTGAACGACCTGCTTCAACTGGGATCATCAGAGAGGGAGTTCAGGCTTCTGAAAAAGCTCAACGACCGCAACGGCTTCATAGGAAGCCCAAAGTTTTTACATATGAGAGACTTGGATCTCCAGTCTGCTATAAACTAAGGACTCCACCACAGCCCCCATACTTCACAATGCCATGGATGAACATTGTTCACCCATACTACATCTCATATGACTATCAGAGATGAGAGCACAGGACATGGTGCACCACTGAACTGAAAGAATGGACACACATTGGGTTCATAGTATGATGGACTGTTTATTATAACATTCACAATGAGGGACTATTCTCTATGTGAACTGACATATTGGCATCCAAGCCGCAATGTACTTGTCAATGAACTCTTGTTATGGAGTCACAGGATGACCACTAAGATGATGGACAAGTAGTGACTTTCATGTTTAAAACATGGACACTGGGTGTTTACCCTCAAAATGAGAATGTATGAAAAGAGTTCCAGTCTGTAAGTAGATTTAGTGACTTAAGGAATATTTTTAAGACTGATGGGTTGCTTCTCATGCTTTACTACTTTCCCAACATCGCATGAGTTGAGATGTTGGGGACAACATCTATTTTGTGGGGGAGTGTGTTACAGGGTATGATATTCATTTGACCGTGTTCATATTAGATCCAATTGTTTGATTATCTGCATTAATTTAGCTTGATTTGGTGTGTGCATGGAATGTAGTGGGCCCTTTGAAAGAGTGGTGCGTTGGCGCCATAGTCAAAAGAGTCCACTAGGGGGACTCATGCGCTCTTTACATTCAATACAAGAGTAAGTAAAGGCGCACTGGTTTCAACTAGTCATCTCTTTTCTTATAATTGTCCCTTTTATAAGTGTAGTTAAACATTTATGAGTCCCAAAATGTAATTAAACACCTATGGGTCACCAACCTGTAGGAAGTTTAGGTTCTGGTCAGTTTACTGACTTTACCATATTCCAGGTGCAAGTTGGCGCAGATTTTATCTGACCCAAATTCAAACGAGTTCACTCTTTTTTGGATTAAACTGATTAACTGTGACTAGACTAAATGTAATTTCACGAGAAATGTCAAATTATGTTGATCCACCAAGAGATGAACCTTTTATTGAGAAAATCATAAAAGTACATCAAACATTTATCAAGATTAGCTCTGATTTAATAACTACTGTAGACAAAATTCAAATTGAAACAAAGAGACAAGTTAAGGTTTAACTTTTCCTGTTGGCACATATACTTGAGAGTTACTGGCTTAGGAAAATTAAGTTTAAGGAGGAAGAAATGGAATGAAAGATGAAGTTTAACAGAAGTTAATTATTTTGAATTAGACAGGGTGACACTTTTCCCAAATGAGTCCGGCTGGACTTCTCGCACGCTCAGCAAACAAGCAACAACTCTTTACCTGGTGACGACACGTCTCTTGGAGATAAGAGTTGAGAAGCAGGGTGGACACTTAACGGATTGTGGTCCGGTAGACGTCCAGTTGACTTCAGCGTGTGTTTACTGATTCAACGATACGTGAAGAGTGTGGTGGACCACTAGGGGACTCTACTCACACCCAGTGGACCGGATGTTTTACCGGATGTTTTATTGTGGAAGGGTTGATGTATAAGGTGTGTTTTTGGTGCTTACCGCCAGAACTGTTGGAGTAGGAGTAAAGTGAAGTTCTGCATCCCGTCTCCTATGTCGTCTCTTCATCTCCTCCTACACTGGTGACCTCGTGAATTGAACATGTCGACATCTGAAGGTCCAGCCAGCTCTCCTCAGACGTCCGCTGCTGTGGAACCTCCACAGGCGGCCCCGCTCGCTTTTTCGGTGGCCGTTAAAATCCCGGACTTCTGACTGCACGACCCTCCGTCATGGTTCGTCCACATCAAAGCACAGTTTGCTCTTCGCGGGATTTCTTCAGACGACACCAAATACCACTATGTGGTCGCCTCGCTGGATCCGTTGTCCACCCGGTGAGCAATGAGCCTGCTCCGAGACCCTCCTGCACACGGAAAGTACGCCGCTCTCAAGCTGCTGCTCTTACGGCGTTACTCACTCTCTGACGCAGAGCGCGCCGAGAAACTTTTTTCCCTCTCCGGCTTGGGCGATGGCACAGCTCTTGAGCTGATGGAGAGCATGTTGTCCTTGCTGGGACCAGACGACGGTGGTTTCCTTTTCCTCCACCTCTTCCTCCGTCAACTACCGGCTCCAGTACGGGCGGTGCTCGCCAACTCCCCGCTTCTGCAGCAGAGAGACTACCGCGCGCTGGCAGAAGAAGCCGACCGCATCCTCCTGGTTACGAGGACCTTCGCAGTCCAGGCAGCGGTCCCTGGATCTCCAGCAGCACCTCAGCTTCAAGCAACGCCCTCAGCGCCGGACGAGCCATCGGTGGTAGCAGGGGTCGCTACCCGCAGGCGGACAGGAGCCGCCTTTTGTTTCTACCACCAGCGCTTTGGCGCCAAAGCACGACGGTGCATCCCGCCGTGTAGCTTCAAGCCGCAGGGAAACGACAACGCCAGCGCCCGCTAGCAGCCGCGGCCGTTGGCGACAAGGAAAGGCTGCTTTTCATCGAAGACTCGAGGTCGGGGAGGCGGTTCCTGGTGGACTCTGGATTGCAGAAGAGCCTCGTCCCCCCGACTGGCTCCGACAGGTTGGTAGAAGGCTGCGGGCCATTGCTAACCGCGGCTAATGGCTTTCCCATCAAGACATTTGGTGAAAGGTTGGTGACTGTTTGTTTCCATGACCGGGACTTCCAGTAGAACTTTGTTGTACTGTAGTTGCGAGCTCAGTTCTTATTTTAGGGGCTGATTTTCTTTATGCTCACGGGCTCCTTGTTGATGTTGCTAACAGACGTTTGATCGACGCTGTGTCTTTTTCGTCACTGCCGTGTGCTACACGAGGAGCTGGGCCTTTAATGCATGCTAACTTTTTAGCTTCGGGTAACGTGTTTCAGCGTTTATTGTCTGAGTTCCCCTCGCTGACTGTTCCTAATTTTGCTAACACAAACACAAAACATGGGATCGAACATTATATCCCCAATGACTTATGTTGGTATTAGTGATCTGTGTACTTCCCAGCTTCAGAGGGTTCAAAATGCAGCTGCACGACTCTTAACAGGTACACGAAAATTTGACCACATTTCCCCTGTTTTGGCTTCTTTGCACTGGTTACCGGTGCGTTACAGGATTCATTTTAAAATACTTTTATTTACTTTTAAAGCTCTAAATGGCCATGCCCCTCCATACCTGTCAGAGCTGCTGCATTACTACACACCCTCTCGTTCGCTCAGGTCAGCTGACCAGTTGCTTCTGAGGGTACCGAGGACAAAGCGCAAGCTTAGAGGGGACCGTGCTTTCTCTGTGGTAGCTCCTAAGCTCTGGAATGACCTCCCATTAGACATAAGACAGGCCTCTTCACTTGCTGTTTTTAAGTCTCTTCTTAAAACCCATCTTTTTTCTTTGGCTTTTGGTACAATCTGAGATGTTTTAACTTTGTTTTATTGTATTCATAATTTATTATTTTAGTACTGTTTTTAATCCCTTCCATTTTATGATTGTATTGTATTTTGTGATTGTGTGTACAACACTTTGGTCCTGTTGGGTGCATAAAGTGCTCTATAAATAAAGTTGGTATGGTATGGTATGGTACAACGGGCCCCCCAGTTTTTGCATGTGCACGACGCCTTGATGCTACTAAGCTAGCAATCGCGCAGGAAGAGTTTGCTAACACGGAGCGTTTAGGCATCGTGCAACGTTCAAACAGTCCGTGGACCTCCCCCCTGCACATGGTGCCCAAGGCAGACGGCAAATGGCGACCATGTGGGGATTTCCGCCGCCTTAATAACATCACAGAAAACGATCGTTATCCCATCCCCCACATCCAGGATTTTTCAGTGCACCTGGCTGGGACCTCCATTTTTTCTAAAGTAGATTTAGTACGGGGGTACCACCAGGTTCCTGTGCATGTGGAGGATGTCCCTAAGACCGCCGTTATCACTCCTTTTGGCCTGTTTGAGTTTTTGCGCATGCCTTTTGGTCTTAAAGGTGCAGCCCAAACGTTCCAGCGGTTGATGGATTCAGTCTTAAGGGGATTGTCCTTCGTATTTGTGTACTTGGACGACATCCTGGTGGCTAGCAGCTCGGCTGAACAGCACATGTCCCACCTCCGTGAGGTTTTTCAGCGCCTAGCAGCACATGGCCTGATTGTAAATACAGCGAAATGCCAGTTTGGGTTGCCAGTCATTGACTTTTTGGGCCACCGCATTTCTGCCAGTGGTGCTGTCCCGTTACCAAACAAAGTGCAGGCGGTGTCCAATTTTCCACAGCCCCAGTCTGTTAAAGCGCTACAAGAATTTTTGGGAATGGTTAATTTCTACAACCGTTTCCTCCCCAGGGCAGCACAACTGCTGCGACCGCTCTATGGAGCGCTAAAAAATAAAAAGCCCAACGACAGTGTTGACTGGACACCAGAACGCCTACAGGCATTTGGTGAGGCTAAAAGTGCATTGGCCACTGCTGCCCTTTTGGCCCATCCATCCCCAGCGGCACAAATAGCTTTGACAACAGACGTATCTGATGTTGCGGTGGGGGCTGTGTTAGAACAGCAGGTTTCCGGGGTTTGGCAACCGCTTGCATTTTTCAGCAGTACGCTGCGGAACAATGAGCTTAAATACAGCATTTTTGACAGGGAGTTGCTGGCACTTTACCTGGCTACACGCCATTTCAGATTTTTCCTGGAGGGCCGCCAGTTCATTGCATACGTGGACCACAAACCCTTGGTGTTTGCTATGTCAAAAATTTCTGACCCCTGGTCTGCTCGCCAGCAACGCCACCTCGCAGCGGTGTCTGAATTTACTACGGACATTCAGCATGTGGCTAGCAAATCCAACGTGGTGGCCGACTGTCTCTCCCGGGTGCTGATCTCTCCCGTGTACGTTGGCATCGATTTTTCTGCTATGGCTGCGGACCAACGTAGCGACGCAGAAATACTCGAGCCCTAGTCTGGGCCCACAGGCCTCGAGTTGGAGGAACGGCAGGTGAATGACGGAGGTCCTCTCCTGCTCTGTGCGGCAGAAACAAGACCACGTCCTGATTGGTTTTCAAAATAAAACTTTCAGAAAACAAATTCTTTCAGAAAGGAAATGAGTGAGTTATAGCAAAGCTCTGCGGTAACTCTGGTTGAGAAACGTAGGTCTAAATGGCATTTGACCACAACGTCCAACCAGTTCAGAGAAGAACCAAGTTCAGTCTTCCCTTTGCACTGAAGCCAAAACGGGAAGTAAGAGTTTTATGTGTAGGGCGGGATCAGCCCAATTCATCCCGCTTATTGGCTGTTTTAAGAAAGTAAAGGAGTGATTTTTCCGTTCCCAGAGTCGGAAGATCTCTGAACGACAGCAGTAAAACTGTTTAGAGAACCGGCCAGATGGACTAGCCAGTAAAGTGAAATATTATGTCTAGCTCGATAGACAAAGCAAAGAAGTTTCACTTAAGAAGTTGCTCTGAACTGTACCTTAGCACACTTGTACTGAAGAATAACCCCAGTACAGGAGTGTCCACTCATGCAAATAACAGATCATCATTAAATGACAAAAATATACTGTTGTGGAGGAGATGAAAAGACGACACAGAAGACGGGATGCAGAACTTCACTTTACTCAACTCCAACAGTTCTGGCGGTAAGCACCAAAAACACACCTTATACATGAACCCTTTCACAATAAAACATCCGGTAAAACATCCGGTCCACTGGGTGTGAGTAGAGTCCCCTAGTGGTCCACCACACACGCCCCCCCAGAACACCCAGTAAGGTCCATTACTAGTCCAGAATTTTAGGTTTGATCAAACGACCAGAACGGCTGAACCTGGGCCCTGCGGAACCAGTCTGATGAAGCGGAGGGCGACGAGGAGGGCCTACAGAAGAGTCGGGCTCCGCAGGCCGTTGAGAGTCTCTGGAAGGAGGACAGCAGTCCATTAGCAATGCGGATGGAGGTCTGCCCCTGCGAGGAGCCTGGGCCGTAACAACCTGATCATCTGACATAACATGAGCCGGTTTAAGCCTATCGATACAGACAGTCTCAGTACGACCCCCTAAATCCAAAAGGAAATGCTTTGGACCTGGCTGGAGAACCCGAAATGGGCCATCATACAAAGGCTGTAGTGGTGTCCTGTGTGCATTGTGTCTGACAAAAACAAATTTAGAGGACTCCAGACTCTTAGGGACAAATGACTGCGGTAAACAATGGTGTACCGGGCCAGGGACACGAAAAGAGCCCTCCTGAGATGAAAAATGGTGCAACGGTGGAGCGAACTGTGGTGAGGGAACCTCAGGTAAAAACTCGTCGGGGACGCGCACAGGCTGACCGAAAACCAGTTCAGCCGGGGAAGAGCTCAGGTCCTCTTTGGTTGCGGTACGTAAACCCAGGGAAGACGATCCATCCAGTTGTCACCGGTCAATGCAGCACGACGTGCAGCTTTCAATGACCTGTGAAACCGTTCACACAAACCATTAGCTTGGGGGTTGTAAGCGGTGGTCCTGTGGACATTAGTCCCCAGACCCTTGGCCATGGTAGACCAAAGCTCAGAAACAAACTGAGGGCCCCTGTCCGATGTAATGTCTGAAGGGGGGCCAAAACGCGCAACCCAGGTAGACAAAAATGCCCAGTAGAAAATGGATGGATGGATGGATGGATAAGGACCAACACTAACTGGTAGCAACATCACAATGATCAAACTAACGTTACTTACCCTCGTAGTTGTGCAGGTAACTTGAGATCCATCCATTTTCTTCCGCTTATCCGGGGTCGGGTCGCGGGGTAGCAGCCTAAGTAGGGAGGTCCAGACTTCCCTCTCCCCAGCCACTTGGAGCAGCTCCTCTGGGGGAATCCCAAGGCGTTCCCAGGCCAGCCGAGAAACATAGTCCCTCCAGCGTGTCCTGGGTCTTCCTCTGGGTCTCCTCCCGGTGGGACATGCCCGGAACACCTCACCAGGGAGGCGTCCAGGAGGCATCCTAACCAGATGCCCGAGCCACCTCAACTGGCTCCTCTCGATGTGGAGAAGCAGCGGCTCTACTCCGAGTCCCTCCCGGATGACTGAGCTTCTCACCCTATCTCTAAGGGAGAGTCCAGCCACCCTGCGGAGAAAACTCATTTCAGCCGCTTGTATCCGAGATCTCGTTCTTTCGGTCATAACCCAAAGCTCATGACCATAGATGAGGGTGGGAACGTAGATCGATCGGTAAATTGAGAGCTTTGCCTTTTGACTCAGCTCTCTCTTCACCACGACAGACCGGTACAGCACCCGCTTCACTGCGGACGTTGCACCTATCCGCCTATCGATCTCACTTGAGATGTAAAATTTAAATCCCTTGTTACGTTTGCTTGTTGGAGCAGGGGACCAGGCATCAACAATACGATGAACATCGCTGATACTCATCTTGGGCAGCTCTTGTAAACACCTAGAAAACGCAATTTTCACTGAGAACGGAGACCGGAAACTGGAATGCCGACTTCCTGTCAATGCGGAATTGATTCACGACGCTTGTACACAGAGCCTATATGATGGTGGGGCACTTTTGGAGTTCCGTACATTTGGTGAAATGCCTACGGAGTTTCTGTACAGCGGTCAGAACCCTCCTCCACCGGTTCTGTCCGAGATTCCTGCGTGACCCTGGCCTTGCTCCTGGGAGGAAGCGTCGCAGACGACGTGGGAATCGTGCGGGGGTTTTGGTGAAACTCAGAATCCGCATGGATTATGCTGCCAAGAAAGTTGGGGTTCGCTGTGAATCTGTTCATCTCTCCTCTGACCCGTGGTGTTACAGGGGCCCAGCTGCTGGACAGCTACCCGCACGCGCAGTCTATGTAAACAAATTGGGTCGTTTTCCTGCGCGCCACGCGGGCCGACATGGTGCGGTTCTTCAAAGCCTGCGCCCGCTGGAGCGCGCCCCCACCACCACCACTGCTGTGTCTACGCCGGACCCCATCAGGATGTGTTTGATGAACGCAAGATCTGTGTCCAACAAGACTTTTATCCTCAACAACTTTTTTAAAGATGAGGAGTTGAATTTTCTTCACATCACAGAATCTTGGCTGTCAGACAGTGAGTCCAGTGCCTTGGAGGAATTATTACCTCCAGACTGTCTGTGTTTTGATGCCCCGCGGCCATTAGGCCGGCGCGGAAGTGGATTATTAACAGTTTATAAACAAAACTTTGCCTGTAAACAGTTGGCCATCCCTGTCTCCCGCTCCAGCTTTGAGCGGAGCGTCTTTGAACTCGGACACTCCTCTCCGGTTCTGTGGGCGCTCATCTACAGGCCCCCGAGATCAAAGGACTTCAGTCAATTCTCTGACTTTTTGGCTGATATCTCACAGAGATACACACACTTAATTTTATTTGGTGACTTTAATATCCCTGTGTTTTGTCAGGAGAAGCCCTTAGTGAAGGACTTTCTAGATATATTGGACTCTTTTAATTTAACTCAGCAGGTAACCGGCCCCACCCAAGTACACGGTCACACGTTGGACCTCGTTTTAGGACTTCAGTCAATTCTCTGACTTTTTGGCTGATATCTCACAGAGATACACACACTTAATTTTATTTGGTGACTTTAATATCCCTGTGTTTTGTCAAGAGAAGCCCTTAGTGAAGGACTTTCTAGATATATTGGACTCTTTTAATTTAACTCAGCAGGTAACCGGCCCCACCCAAGTACACGGTCACACGTTGGACCTCGTTTTAACACGTGATGTCTCTGTGTCTAATCTGGTAATCGGTGACAATGTTTTTTCTGATCACATGTCTGTATTGTTTGACTTCAACCCCCCTTGTCCTACTGCAAAACCATGCGCTTCTGCACGTATAACTCGGGCCATTAACCCTTTCACTGCTGCCCGTTTTAATGAAGCTGTTAACTCTGAGAGGATTGAACAGCTCCTGGTGTCTCCTTCCACTGAGGAGCTAACCTCTCAGTTTAACTCTGTCTGTTTAAATGTTCTGGACCGTGTTGCTCCCCTTAAAACCAGAAAAACAAAACTTAAATCAGAGCCGTGGCTGAATGATGTCCCTCAAGCCGTTAGACAGCAGTGTCGCAGATTTGAACGCAAGTGGAGGAAGGACAGACTGCAGGTTTCATTTCAAATGTTAAGGGAGAGCTGGCGTCACTATCAGAAAACTGTTAAAGCTGCTAAATACAAATTATTTTCAGACATAATTGTCTCCAATTCCCACAACCCCCGAGTTCTTTTCTCCACCCTGAACACAGTTCTACACCTCGGTGAGCCTTTACCTCTGGAAACCTCAACTGAACTGTGTGAAAAATTCCACCATTTCTTTTAGAAAAAGTTGTGAACACCCGGGCACTCATTTCTCCACCAGCTCATGTTCCATCCATCCCATCTCAGTGTTTAGCTGTGTTTGACCAATTTGAGCCCATCACCCTGTGTTCACTGGAGCAGGTAATGTGCAACATGAAGCCATCTGGTTCCCCCTTTGATGTGGTCCCGCCTCGACTACTAAAGGTTTTTCATACACTGGGTCCTTCTATTCTCACTATTGTGAACAGCAGTTTATGGTGTGGTCCCAAAAACTTTTAAACATGCTGTTGTCTAGCCACTACTGAAAAAACCTAACCTTGACCCCTCGGTGGTGTCCAACTTCCGGCCTGTCTCCAGACTCCCATTCATTTCCAAACTATTGGAAAAAATTGTTGAGTCTCAGTTGAAATGTTTCCTGGACGGCCACACTAGAGTTGTTTCAATCTGGCTTCAAATCTCTCCACAGTACCGAAACTGCTCTGCTGAAGGTCTTTAATTACATTTTCACAGCCACAGATGCAGGTGATTCTGTGCCGCTCGTCTTATTGGACCTTACATTGGCTTTTGACACTATTGACCACAACATCCTCATTTCTAGGCTGGAGGAGTGGGGGGGCATCACAGGGTCTGCCCTCAAATGGTTTGAGTCCTACCTCTCAGACAGAACCTTTTGTGTAAATATCAAAGAGTTCAGTTCAGCAT
>JBBPBX010023221.1:12694-35648 GCA_038048925.1 Garcialebias charrua | reverse complement strand
GTACGTTTATATTTAAATTATTTGAGAGCGGTGAGTTGTAAATAGTTACTAGAAGGAAAATAAAAAATATTTTACAGACACATACTAGCACTAAGTTCTGTCAGCAAACAATCTAAGTTAATAATGTAGAAATTCAATATGATGAAAAGCGCTTCTTGAGTTTTTCCATGAGTTCTGTCTCGTAATAAAAATAATTTAGCGCAGCCCTTTTAAAGATTTCAAACACACTGAAATGTGAGCATGTAACAGACTCACGTTCGGAGAACAAAACAGTAACGATCTGCTTGGTGACAAGCTCTTTGAACACTAGGCATTGTGGGGAAAAATGGCAAAGCTTTTTGAAAGTGTGCCCTCGTCTTCAAATGGATACGATCAAAGCACTTAAAGCATTCTGCTGCGCAATTTGGGATTTAAAGTAACCTGAAACAACACTTTTGACAGCGATGTTCCAGGGAAAATTACAAGAATTTACTTTAAACCTCACATATGCATTTATAAAATATGACTCAGTCCAATAGCCTTCTGTATCTGCATTTCTTTCCACTCAAAAAAGGAAAAAAAAGTACAATACCAACATGTAAAGCCGAGATCTGCATTGATGTAAATCTTGTGATCCCATTGCTAAAAGGCTCTCGTCGGGCTGGGCTTGGTAAACTGAGACACACACAGAGGAGGAGCCCCCAGCAAAGGCCCATAAACAGTCGAATGAAAAGCGACATCAATTTTGGCACAGACAACCTCCGTCACACAGATTAGGCAGGCACAATGCGCCGGCTCCTTATCTCCAGCGGCAGGAGGAGGGCAGGCAGATCTGCACAGGATGGAAACATTCTCATGGACGTAATGGGCAAAATCAATTGTTGCCCTCCTCAATCAATGTAGCCCCCCCGCTTTCACCGTTCAGCAGCTCAGCAGTAATTGAAGTTATCCTTGGTCTGTAATGACTAGCTAAAGCACAACCATGACAAAGTTGAAAGTGTGATATCAGTGAGGGTGCCAGCAGGGTGGAACGTGGGATGCTGTGTGTGTGTGTGTGTGTTTATATGTGTGCTTTCAACATATGTGTGCAGAGGATGCTCTTACCCGAATGGTCCACGCTCGGACCTCATCTGGGCCAGCTGTGAAGAAGTACTCCAGCTGCAGGACCGCGTAGCCCGCCTTGATGATCTTGCTCAGGGCGCTGGAAGAGGATACGAACAAAAGTGAGCGTGAATCGCGGGGCTTGAATTGTTTTTGTATTCTTTATCGCCACTGATGCCTAGACGACGTTCTCTTCAGCAGGAAGGCTCTATTCATCCCAGTATAAAACCCATTAAAAGTGAGCAAGATGGGTCACTTCATTTCACAGAAGACATTCAACTCTCCAATGGTTTACGTGATTAATTAGAACGCTTGGAGACTCGTTTAACAGTTTTAAGAATTCAACTGGATGCCTCAGTCTTCGACGCAAAAGAAGAAGAAGAAGGGGAAAAAAAAACCTCGGCTGTCACAATTTTTCAAGGTTTTTCACACGAGGACAATAATGCCCAAGTTATAATTATACCTATGATGACAGATGACAGTTAAAAACTCAATTTAGAGGAAAACCTTTTGACTGAGTTGTTCAGTAAGAAGAGGGATCCTTTGCTTTATAATGGTAATTACTCTTCCGTTTATTATTCTATCAGCACATGCAATTAAAGGAGTGCATGGAGGACACAGCTGATAATAAAGTGTAGGGAAACTGAATGCTAATTAACCTCTGCGTCTTGTGCTCCGCGCAGTACTTCTGTTGCTCGTTGTCACTCATGTCCTGGATCTGGCTCTCCAGGTTGCCGCTGAAGGGGATGACCAAGGCTCCGGGGTCATGACTGTCCACCCACTCCTTGATTTTCACCAACCTGATAGAAACAAAAAACAAAAACAGCCACCATGAAGCAAAGAAGCAGTTAGTGATTGTTTGCAAGTGCAGATTTACAAAATAAGAGCATGTGAGTGGAAAAAAAAAAAAGTGAAAATTTTCAGGAAAAATTAGGGTCATGAAGTGTTTAGATCAGGGGTGTCAAACATACGGCCCGAGGGCCGGAACCGGCCCGCCAGGGGGTTTAGTCGGCCCGAGGATAAATCTGAATTATATATAATAAAATAATAAACGTTATTTTCTTAAAAATCTGCAGTTCCTGTGTTGTCCGCTAGAGGCGCTGTGGTTTAGTCAGTTCCTATGTTGTCCTACTCAAACCACAGCGCCTCTTGGACCCAGAGGCGCTGTGTTTTAGTCAGTGGCCTATATGCCACGGGGGGGCGTGACGTACTTCCGGCAAAATGCAACACCTACCCGCCACTTCCGGTTCCCATCCACCTCCGTTGTTGCTAGCGTTAGCTCCTAGTAGCAAACCATGACAACGAGCCGAAACGGGAAGCGGCCGCGCGCTACCGGCACTACACGTGAGTACCGTTGTGTCCGCCCACCGGTGGGAACAGCTGTTCCGCGGGGGGGTTTCGGCGAACATTTATCGCGGCTATCCGTAGGGGGAACGTCGCCATAATTTTATATGGTTTTATATGTGTATAGAGTTGTTATTGGTGTGTATGCCGATGTTTTATTAATTGTATTTAGTCATTTATGTTCGTGTCTTTCCCGCTAACCGGAAGTGCGCCGTCTGTCTAATGACTGCGGAGGTGCTGGAACGGAAGCCCGTGGCATATAGGCTGTTCAATCGCTTTACCCGTGTTTATACAGTATACATATCTGCTTTACCCGCTTTCTCTTGGAACGGGCAGTCGGGCACCCTCATCAGCGGAATGTCCTTGTCAAAAAAGAGAAAAATGGACACAGAGTATCGGATTTTTCAAGAAAAATGGGCTTCTTCCTAGAAAACTGTTTGTTGACTAAATGTTTTAAAACGTTGTGCAGTCACTGTGATAGTTTTTAAATGTGTTTTAAGTCCTCAATAAATGTTAAACTGAGTAAAAGTGTAAAAGGACAGTTAATTTAATGTAAAGATTTTTATAATTTATTACTTCTTCCATACCATACCATACCATACCATTTTATTTATAAAGCACTTTAAACAGGAACAAGTCCACACCAAAGTGCTTCTTCACACTAATACAATGAAAAAAAGTGGACTTACTGTTTGTTCTATGTAATTTTGGAATGAGTTTACTGGTCTAGCCCACTTGAGATCAGAGGGCGCTTTCAATAGCTGCCCACTGCCCCACCTGGTGGTGGTTGGGTTAAATGCATTGACTAATTTCGTCTTGTATGGAAACATACACAGATGACAAATGTGACATTATTATTATTATTATTATTAAGCTGAATGCGGCCCCCAACAAAATGAGTTTGACACCCCTGGTTTAGATGATTCAGAAATGTGGAAAAAAGCACGTTTCGTTGACACGAAATGTTGCAAACTTTTGGGCAAAATACTGTTTGTTGTATTACAACTAAGCACCTGAGAGTTCTCATGAGAAAATACTAAAAACATGTTCTCCACTTGCAATTATTCAATTAGGATTTGAAGTACATGTATTTTATTTTAGACTGAAAGTTTATTTACTCAAGCATTTTGTGCTGGTCAAACAGGAAAGGTATATGTACATGTAATGCATAAAACTTTTTCTTTTTGCCATTTCTGCTGGCCCAAATCAAAAATTGAGGTTTTATTACAAAGAATCAATGCAAGGTTTTTTTTTTTTTTTTTTTTTTTTACTTTAATTTTTGGTTAAGGGTATTAGGAAATTAAATTTGCACTTTCAGCATTATTTTTTTTTTATGGAATGCAATGAAAATAAAGAAACCTGCCATCTTTCAGAAATTCGCTATTTTTCCAATGCAGGACATATCAAGGATCAATGTTCAAGGTTTAAGGTTCTTTATTGTCATTCGCATCACATGTGGTACATGAGGTGGAACAAAATTGTGTACGGTACTCAGGGTCCCAGTTACACCCAAAAATAGCAAAAATATAAAGTATAAAAAGAATCTAAGATACAGACTAAGGTAAACGCTAAACAAATGCTAAAAGATCTAAAATAAACGCTAAACATTAATAATGTAAAATAATACGGTATATTAAACAGCAGCCCGAACATGAGTCCGTAGTGAGCAGATGGATATAAAAACAGTAGATAAAGGCAAGAGATCAGCAGCATGGATAATCAGCAGCACATATCATCAGTTAAAGTAGAATTACAGTGATTATCCTGGTTAGGGATTCATGAGTCTAACAGCTTCAAGGTAGAAGCTGTTCCTCAGTCTAGTAGTTAATGCTCCACAACCTCCTGCCCGAGGGGAGCGGGGCAAACATGCAATGTAACCACAGCTGCCATGCAATTGTAGAGTAAAATAAATGACGTATGCCCTGGTGAAATTCTGGCATTCACAGCTGACGATATTTCATGGTAAATTCCACAATTATCTTTTTTTACATTGTTTCACACATAAAATGAAGCTATGGAATAAAAACACTGCCTTAAATTAGAATAGTTTGATGCTTTTGGAATGTGCACCATTCAACTTACATAAAAACACATACCGTATTTTCCGCCCTATAAGTCGCACCGCCCTATAAGTCGCATTGTACAATTATGTCCAATAAATTAGAAAAATCCATAAATATGTCGCTTCCCCCTATAAGTCGCAGGGCATGCAAATTAGGCAAAAAGGTGCAACTTATACGCCAGAAAATACGGTATATTTCATGTTTAACCCTTTTTATACAGGTCCATATAAACTCAACTTGTCCAAGCAAAACTGACTTGAGGTTAAGAATACTTTGGTGTAAAAAAGCTAAGTCTGGTCCTCTGGACATTCAAAAAACAAAACAAAACAAAGCAAAAAAATTGTAGAAACGTTTCGTCTTTCGTCCGAAAGACTTCCTCAGGGGAGGAGGCCTCCGGGTTCAACTGTCCCCCTCTTACAATGCTGTTATTGCTAGTATCACTCAGCCCTCTGTGAATAGCAAACAACCATCAGGGTGCTAACGATCCATCGTTAGGCTGATGGTCCTCCTTGATCATGTGAGCAGCTGGTTTCGGCTGTCATCAGCCAACTGGTTGTGTAACACTGTGAGAGGGTGCTATTTATAAGACTGAGCTGAACACAGCACCTCAGACTGAGGAAGTCTTTCGGACGAAAGACGAAACGTTTCTACATTTTTTTTTTTGCTTTGTTTTGTTTTGTTTTTTGAATGTCCAGAGGACCAGACTTAGCTTTTTCAGATTTTTCTACCTGGATTATTGAGCATGCATCAGGGAATACTTTGGTGCTTTTGTAGAGTACACTACAACACTACAGCAAAAAACACACAGAGGTGTTTCCAGTTATTTTGTTTTGTGTTTCATAGTGAAGAGCATTTCATTTTCCTGCTGAGGGTTAAATAATCATTTAGCCTAGAACCAGGAGGGAGTAGAACAAACAAACACTAAGTGTTTTCTTACTTTTAAATGTCTTTGTCACCCGCTCAACTGCTGTGTGTGTGTGTGTGTGTGTGTGTGTGTGTGTGTGTGTGCGTGTGCGTGCGTGTGTGTGTCCAGCAGGACACCTGACAAGACAAAGATATCCTCACACCTAATGGTAAGTCTCAGTCAGAACAATACGAGGGGGTTAGGGCAATTATGAGATTAGCTCCACAAGCTCCGAGGCTGCGATTGGACGGGTGGCAGAGAACAGCGTCACACAAATCCATTTTCACACGGCCGCTCCTCGGCTGGATTGATTCTGAAGGGGTCCCTGTCATTATGTGTAATCCTAGTTTCCTGTTTAAAGCACACAGGAATCAAAGACTGGGAGGGACCATGGCCACCCCAATATCACATCTTTTCCAATAACAACGTCAGCGCTTCATCACCTGCAGCACCACGTTGCTGCCTCCACCTAATGATTATCAATATACAACACATGGCAGGGTAGCAGACAGACACAGTTATGTTTTGACTGAATGTGCTTTTTACAAGTTTGAATTCTAGTTTGCCCTTCAGTTCAGATGCACATCTCTTAGGAGCCATAACCTAATATTTCTCTTTACATATAGAGAGTTTGAGTGTCACCACAATAAGGTGGTGACCAAAGTCTCACCAATAAAAGAGCAAAAAAAAAAAAAAAAAAGCTTCAAAATATGAGATGGAAAGAGCTCCAAGAGGGAGAAAAATCCAATCTGAGATAATAACAGCTGTAGTTTGTCACTTTTAGCAGCACAGCTGTCTATTTGGTGGCATGTTATTTGCATTCCTCAGGTATTGCGTTCTCTACAGGCGGCTGAATAATGATTCACAAATCACTCTCTCCACACCAGTCAAGGGCTGTGATCCTTTGAATAGACCATTGTACCTGGGACTGTAATTGGTGAAGACTTGACAGAGCCGAGCCAAGCCGGCCGAGTAACAAAGAGGCTATTGGTAGAGGGCTGAGGGATGATTTTAATAATGTAAGGCTGAGACGGAGAATGTGAGCCGCAAATGAGCACAGGGGTCTCTGGATCCTCGCACTGAGTGACATAGGAGCAGACAAACACCTTGCCACAGAAACATGAAACTCCCCCTTCCCTCAACTCCAGAAACAAAGCGCTGTCAATTAAGAGCTTTGATGCACCGTCAGAACGACTCCCAAAACCAATTCTGTCAGCGTCACCACTGTGTCCTCATCCTGCTCAGCACTGTGTGCCTTCCAAATACTTTTTAATGGACGTGTACATTTGATTGGAAATTTCTGTAAACCATGCTTCAATCTTTTTGTGTATTTTCTCATCTTTCAGTCATTTTGCTCATGTAAATGTATGTTTCAAGGAAAAATAAATACAGTATATTTTTTCCCCATTTACGGTAGTTGTGCACAAGATCTCATCACTTTGTGTGGCTTAGAGGAAGAGTTGAGTGCTTTAGACATGAAGTTTTGTAGACAGCCTATCAACAAACAATATCTTACCTGTTGTAGATAGCTGTTTGAACTACTTGGATTTGAATACCGTATTTTCCGCCGTACACGTCGCACCACCCTATAACTCGCATCAGTCCAAATACGTCTACTAAAGTGGAAAAATCCATAAATATGTTGCTTCACCGTATAAGTCGCATCTATTTTGTGTCACAGCTGACATGTCGCGTTTGTTACATGTCACAGCTGACAACCCGGAAACGTGGGCCGGTGTTGTGCCAAAAATGGATTGGCTGCCAAATGGCGGCCGCGGGAGCGTGTACGGGAGGACTTTAACAAGAATTTAACAAGATTAACACTTAAAAACAATTATTTGTTTCCTCAAAATTATAGTAAAGGTGTGTCTCAGTCTAACTTTTGCTTAATAAATGCACTTTGACGGTCAAATCAGCTGTATTTTAAAACCTGATTTGTGGAAGCAGTCGCGCAGAGAGACGACTCGCTGTGGTTTTCTTCAAAATTTAACGAGATAACCACCTAAAACAATTATTTGTTTGCTCGACTTTATAGTAAAGGTGTGTCTCAGTTGAACTTTTACTTAATAAATGCACTTCAGTGGTCAAATCAGCTGCATTTCACCGGAGCGACGCAATGAAATGAAGCTGATTTGACGGTTGCTCCAGCTGGACAAAGGTGGCAGACTGTGGCAAGCAGACTGTGTCAATAGCCATTTTTACCTAAAACATGACACAAGCCATACTACTCGAGTGCCATCTAGTGGTTGAAAATGGTGGTGTTCAATATTTTCCGTTAGAATGAATGAAAACGGTCATATCTCAGCCAAAAATTGGTTTATAAATATGGGAAAAAATACATAAATATGTCACTTCGGCGTATAAGTCACAAGGCATGCAGATTATGCAAAAATCCCTGACTTATAGGGTGAAAATACAGTTAATCATTTCCATGAACCTTTTACACCACTGTCAGTTTTATGTTACACAAATATTCTTACAGAAATATTACGATGTTCCCACTGGAAATGCTCAGGCAGCAGCTAGCAATTCACGTGCTGCTGCTTTACTGCGGTTGCAAAAACGCAAAGAAATAACTGTGCAATGCAAAACTTATGGGGATGTGAAAGTTTATACAAAGAAATTAGCATGGACTGCTATGCAATTTCTTAGATTGGAGTTTTTTAAGAGCTTGTCAATCTGGTCATAACTTTTTTCCCCCAAAACTAAAATTGTTCAAAAAAACTATTTACAACAAAATAAGACATGAGTTGTTTATAACCTTTCCACATAATCTCATGTCAAATGACTTAAACTATTGCTTTAAGACAAGCTCAACTTGTGTTTATGACACAGATGACACATTTCTTCTCTTTTCCGCATCCCAAAGAAAATGATACATACAAAATATGCCTTTGCTTGACCCACTTTCAAAAGCTTTTACAAGTCTGAGCTAGAATCAGTAAGTGCACGTGTCTTGTCAGTCTCACATTATGTGCCAGCGCTGAGTGCCATCTCTCATTGCTCTGTTAATAGACAGATTCAGCACTTTCTCCTCCTGATATCCCTCTCTGAACAAATGATGCCTGAAATTTTTATTCTTTTTATAATGGAATTCCAATGGCCTTTGCTGCAAATCAAGTGGAAATTTTGTGCATACCAAGTGGGAAAAATTAAATGTTAACCACATTTTAATGTGATTAAAGGGTGACAGGGACATTATTTCTGCTAATCACTCAGCGGCATGAAGGCTCAAACAAGGCAAAAGCGAGAGCCATGTTTGTGCTTTTACTCGTGCTCCTCAGTCAAAGAGATAATTCTAGTTTTCTGCACGCACTTTTGTCAAACGTTTACAAATCTACAACATGAATACTGATTTGATTTTTGATTTTTTTTCAGGGTCAAACAAGTCAAAACCTCAGTAGTCATGCACATTATGTTTAAGTGCCTTTTAATTTGAAACTCGATGCCCAATATATTTATTACAACCTATTTCAACCTATTTCAAAGACCTTATATTGCAAATAACAAAAACAACAATTGAAGTTTTTCTGGCAGATTGGCTCTGAATAGAGACATCCCTCCGGGACACCAGCCTTCAGTGCTTATTTGCCTTTTTGTGTGGAAATCCTGAGGGGGCACAATTCCTCCGCTTCTGCTTGCCTGGGGCTTCCCTGGCCTTTGTCAGAGCTTTGATCTGCTTAAACGGCTCAGGAGGGGAAAACAATGGACGTTTTCTGAAAGTACAGGGGGCGCTACCCAGTACAAAGACCTGGGTCTGTGTCTGCCACACACAGGTTGGCATCATTATTGCGAGGCACCAGTTAAGCCAGTAAAAAGGTGGGACATCACCTCCAGTCCGCTCCATTCAAATGCAAGTAAGAAGTAATCTGCTACCTACATCCTCGACACAGGCTTTTTCACAAAACAGTTTCACCATACGGCTGCAAAGACAAGTCCCTGTTTAAGCTGCCTCTGTTGCTATACAGTACTTAGCCTGGTTAAAACCAGGGAAATGAGAATTGAGCGGAGCTGTGCAGGAAGGCGAGGGCCAGGCTAATACAGTACTATGTACCTCTGGTCATTTATGAACTACCAAATAAAAAATGCACGTTCATTAAGGAAGCCTGCACTGCATAATCACAAGAGGCGTGCCAACTCAGTCTTGTTTTACAGAGTGCTACATGTAAATTGTGTGTTGGACATCTCCTCGGACAGGTCAGAGATTCTAAAACCGGCAACCAGCCGATCAATCAGACTGTCATCACCACATCACACTGTCACGCCGTGAAGCCGGCTTCCACGGTGGAAGCGTTGATTTAAACACTCTAAACCACCTCGGTCCTTTCAGAAGTCGCACTGAGATGGTCAGAATGTATTTCAGTCCCATTTTTACCATATTTTTTGGACTATAAGGCACTCAAAATGCTTTAATTTTCTCAAAAATCAACAGTGAGCCTTATAATCAGGTGTGCCTTATGTATTAATTCTGGCTGTGCTTACTGACCTCGAACCGATTTTATGTGGTTATTGTGAATGAGTTGAATAAATTTTAACTTTTTTGACTGTTTTGTTTCGCTTAATGCACCTTATACTCGGGTGCACTTTATAGTCTGAACAATACGGTCGGTAAGTATTTTGAGAAATAGACTACTGAACAGTTCAGATTGTTTAAAGGTTTGTGGAAAGGTTATGAACAATTAATAATATTACCTTTTACAAAGGCCAAAAGTTAAAAGTAAAGCTGAATGAAATTAAACAAGTGTCATGATTGTCATGTTTTGTAATTTAAAATAAGATGTGTTGCTCAGAGAATGTTCAGATTATATGACTGTCCAAACTATGTAAAAAAAAAAAATCAGACAAACTAATGGCTTGTCAGAGCAGGGCAAAGACTATAGTGGAATTTAAAACTAATCATAACTCAAATATTTCAAATATAGCATGGTAACGCTATTTAAAAACTTTTACAACATTGTCAGTTTCACATTACATAATCATTTTAACTGAAAAAAAACAAACATGCAATTTATGTCTGAAGGGTTTCCAGCTGCACCAGAAGTGATACAGCTAGCTGATGCCGTCACCTTTTGTGCTTGCAAATAACCATGTAATTCTATGCAAATAAATATAATGCAAAATTGACATTGATGCAAAGATTTATTTGATACTCTTTGCCCGAACTGATCATTTTATGTGACTTAAGTCAGTTTCAAAAAGCTATCTATAACAGGTAAGATATTCATTGTTCATGACTATTTCACAGAACCCCATAAAAAAAAATCCTAACAATTGATTGAACTTGCTCAATGAACCATCACACATTTTCTCTTCTACAGGCTCATCAATTCATAGACTGGGTCCTTTCTGTTCTGATTCCAGGTTAAAGGGATGATGGGATGATATAGGATGCTGCAGCACACAGCATACACTATCCCCCCTCTCTCCATCATCTTTTCAGGGAGACAGAAAAAAGAGGTATGAGCTCATGGTGGCTTTTGAGGCTGGGAAGTCAGGGACTCTGTGGGATGCTTTTCATCCTCCCAGTGGTGAGCTCCTGAGCGACAAGAGTGCAGACACTCTCTGCTCCCTGTGGCCAGCTCCATAGAGAGGCATTACACGGGAGGAGGAAGGAACTGACACACACACACACACACTATCAGCAATATTCTCAACTTCTTTCAATCTTCAAAGCAATCACAAGCTGGAGGAAACAGAACACGGTGCATGCACAATGGGAGCAGCTTTAATTAAGAGCATCATCTCACATGGTTTCTCAAACAAACCTTGAGGGTGTGCAAGTAACAAGCTTTTTTAAACAACTTTCCTTTCTTTGATAACTGCGCCCATTAAATCCTGCAACTTTACATGTCCACGCACGACACGAAACCTTAAACTATGCTCAGTTTTCTGGTCGAGGCAACAAAATCCTATTTATGAAGATTAAAAACAAACAACAAAAACAACAACAAACATTATAATTTAACACAAAGTAGTACAAACTGCATCACCAAAATTTTTCCTTTTATATGGAGCATCCATGTTGTCATTTCTGGCGGTTGACTGGGCGAGAGAAAATAAGGGGGCTGGGGTAGAGAGAGAGAGAGAAGAGGGGGGGAGTCATCAAGAAGTGACAATTGTGACAAGAGCAGGCAAAGTGTAGCGTCGAAGAACACCACACAGATTTCTCCATCTCTTCTTTTTTCCCAGGATGACAGCTTAATGTCTACCACATGCAATATTTATTCTCATCGTGTGTCAGACTGTCTAGCTGTCCCGGGGAGTACAAAGAATGCCACTTATTAGAATAAAAGCTGAAGGAAGGTAATCAAGGACATATGTAACATCAGCCAATCATGCTTCCAGTCCGACATCTATTTTCCCCCCTTCTCCCCCTTTTTGTAACAGTTCAATAATAATCTTGATAATAAGCTTTCAGGAGCTCTATGTGGCAACACTTAATTCATTTATTTGTCTCATTAGGGCCATTGAGGCTGCAGGCTACTCTCTGTATGCCCGTTTGCTCTTAACCTTATCAGAAAGGAAATAAAAAGCACTGCTCGACAAAGCCCGAGAGATCTACCATTAGACAAACTTGACTCTTTCAGGCGTCTCTTTTATGTCTGCTAAAATGTCAAACTACAAGCGCTACAGGTGAGCAATTTGCAGCAGAAAGTAGCCACGTTGTCTTGTTGCACATGTGTCTAGATGCATTAGAAACTACAGTCTTCATCAGTGTGGTTTGATAGAACGGGGACAGGTCTGGCCTTCTGAACTTGAGCAAAACAAAAGAAGACAAAAAAAATAAAAAAAACAAGGAGAAAAAGTCTCATCAAGCTCTGTCTCATTACTGCACACATCAAAGAGAATGGGGTGACATGTCAACATGTGTCCTTTCATTACCTAAACCTGGGGACGGTCAATAACCAGGTGAACTGAGCTGACATCTGTTTCAGCTTCACTGGAGGTCTGTTCCTGTTGTTTCCCTTCACTGAAAGCTCGCTAAAGGCTTCCATTAGGACCGACTAAGGTAAACCACCAGTTTCTCAGATTCCCACACAGGCAAAAAATTCAAAGAGGAAGTGATAATGTTGCAGGAGTAACAAAGTAAACTTTTTAGATAGTGTTTACTAAGAACATGTCCCCCATTAATGACTAAAAACATGTTTATGGGAGTTTAAAAACATTGATACTGAGGGCTGTGGAGACACTGACTCATAATAATATCTTTTGTCAAAATTGAGTACATAATTTCATTTCCACTTCATGTGATGTGAATAACAATAAAGTCACCTTGAACTTTAAACCTTGAAAATCTTGACCAGTATTTGGAAATGATCTGTCCTAACCAGTGGTGGGATGTAACTAAGTACAAATACTTTGTTACTGTACTTAAGTACATTTTTCATGTATCTGTACGTTACTTAAGTAGCATTAAATGTGGGTACTGTACTTTTACTTTTACTCCACTACATTTTACATGAAGTATCTGTACTTTCTACTACACTACATTTCTATAACGTGTTGCGTTACAGTTACATTCACGTTGTAGCTTTTTGATTTGTTGTTAGTTTGAAAGTCAGAACGCTGAAGAAAAATATAAAAAGTATAAAAATAAATTAGCAGGGATTATAAGGAAACATAAGAAAGAATATTATAGTAAATTATTAGATAAAAGTAATGGTGATATGAAAGCA
Organism: Garcialebias charrua; assembly: GCA_038048925.1. Classification (NCBI taxonomy): domain Eukaryota; kingdom Metazoa; phylum Chordata; class Actinopteri; order Cyprinodontiformes; family Rivulidae; genus Garcialebias; species Garcialebias charrua. Next base: position 22,581 of record JBBPBX010023221.1, on the reverse strand, counting down.
ACATGGCGAGTAATGAATAGTGTTCTGAAGAATCATAAAGCAAAAACTGGTATTTCAAAATATTTTGTAAAAGACAACGATGAAGTTCATGATGAAAATGAAATTGTAAATGGATTTAATCAATATTTTGTGAATGTTGGATCAAGCCTTGCAGCTAAAATACCAAAAGTAGATAATAATGTGAGCCATTCAATTACAGGTTGTGCAAACAGTATTTTTCTAAATGGAACTAACAAAGAGGAAATAATGAATGTAGTAAAAAATCTTACAGACAAGAGATCAAAAGACTGGGTGGACATGGATATGATGTTTGTAAAGGACATAATGAGCCATGTTATTGAGCCGTTTACATATATATGTAATTTATCATTTTCAACAGGAATATTTCCAGATAATATGAAAGTAGCTAAGGTAGTTCCTCTTTTTAAAAATGGTGATAAATGTGTGTTCAACAATTATAGACCTATATCCTTGTTACCACAGTTTTCAAAAATTCTTGAAAAACTATTTGTGAACAGACTAGATCAATTTATAGATAAACAAAATATTCTAAGCAACAGTCAGTATGTTTTTTTTCACTCATTCAAACGATTATCAGTAAACTGGAAGCAACAAAAACAGCTTACGTAATCGGTTTTTCCCTCGAGTATATTAGCTATTCGACCTAAAACATCATCAGATTTTGACACAAGTCCTAAAAGTAGCTAAAGAGAACCCAGTTAAATGAAACAAAAATATTATACTTGATTTATTTATTGAGGAAAATGATCCAATATGTGAGTGGCAAATGTGAACCTCTACGATTATCAGTTAATTTGAAGGTGAAATTAGAGTCAGGTGTTTTCAATCAATGGGATGATGATCAGGTGTGAGTGGGCACTCTGATTTAAAGAACAGGTATAACAAAGTCCATGCTCAATAATCCAGGTATAAAATCCAACAGTGTTCAATCAGGTCATCTGGACAGTTTCTTTTTTTAATAATCAGATGTTTTGCCCTCGGGCGAAACGTTTCTGCACAAAACTGTGCCAGTATTTGGCATTCTTCTGAACTTGAACAATAAATTATTGCTGCAATATTAAAACGCCAGCTTTTACTGATGCTTTTACTGATGATTCCAGCTGATGCTGGAAATGTATCTGCAGTGCTGTTTATCAGGCACATTGCAAATCAAGAGGAAGGAAAGGTTTGCTACTGTTTGTGGTTTTAGTTTTCATAAACGTATACATGCAGCCAGCGAAACAGGTCAAACACACATCTAACATGTGCTCGTATCCTCAACGCTGTGACTGGCTTTATCCTTCACTTTGTAAAAGCTCCTCCTGCAGGCAGACCTGAGCATCAGATCCAGGAAAACCAAAACTATTTCTTCATCTTAATGCTTTACTGGTCATTCAGGCTATTTATTTTAAACTAATTTGCATAAAAATGTTTTTTCTCTTCTGATTATTTAAAGCCTATTGCACCTTTTAGTAACAAATCAAATTGTTTATATGCTTTTAGATAGATAGATAGATAGATAGATAGATAGATAGATAGATAGATAGATAGATAGATAGATAGATAGATAGATAGATAGATAGATAGATAGATAGATAGATAGATAGATAGATAGATAGATAGATAGATAGATAGATAGATAGATAGATAGATAGATAGATAGATAGATAGATAGATAGATAGATAGATAGATAGATAGATAGATAGATAGATAGATAGATAGATAGATAGATAGATAGATAGATAGATAGATAGATAGATAGATAGATAGATAGATAGATAGATAGATAGATAGATAGATAGATAGATAGATAGATAGATAGATAGATAGATAGATAGATAGATAGATAGATAGATAGATAGATAGATAGATAGATAGATAGATAGATAGATAGATAGATAGATAGATAGATAGATAGATAGATAGATAGATAGATAGATAGATAGATAGATAGATAGATAGATAGATAGATAGATAGATAGATAGATAGATAGATAGATAGATAGATAGATAGATAGATAGATAGATAGATAGATAGATAGATAGATAGATAGATAGATAGATAGATAGATAGATAGATAGATAGATAGATAGATAGATAGATAGATAGATAGATAGATAGATAGATAGATAGATAGATAGATAGATAGATAGATAGATAGATAGATAGATAGATAGATAGATAGATAGATAGATAGATAGATAATTAAAACAGAAAATAAAAGCTAAAAACCAAATATGTGAGTATGTGCTACGAATAAGAAATGTTGGGATGTTGTTATGTGCACACATGCATGTACACAATTTAGTTCCCCTCATGTAACACATGTGACTTGTTGGCTTTTTTTTTAATTATTGGTATGAGAAAAATAGTTCATTCTTATCTTTTTATTTATTCTATGGGAAATACAAAAGTCCAGTCAGTTGCTTGTTGAGATCAAACTTATTAAGGTGAACAGAAAGCTTCTTCAGATGATAAAGCTCAATATTTTTCCTCTGTTTTTTTTAACACCATAGCTGATTAAAACAGCTAATTGATGAGTTAAATTACACCAAATAAAGAGCATACCTGAGGAAATAACAACAATAATGCGTGCATAAATGTTGACATAAAGTATAAAGAATGCCAAGAATAAAGTATCCATTGTAGCGTAGACTGGACGGGGGGATGATGTTCAAAAAGAGTGTAAGTAAAAAAGTTTGAGAGCGAGTAGAAATAAGTTTGCACATACCAAATAGACTACCTGTACCACACAAACACTCTCACCTGCACTAAGAAACACACTCTGGCATATAGACAGACAATCAGACCCAGACCAACAGAGTTAATAAAAGCTCCAAGCGATGGTACCCTGCAGTTCTTTCACTCACTGGGAGAAACCACTCGGCAGAAGCACTCACAGACAGGTCACGCTTGCTGGTTTCCTTAAAGGTCAACTCATCTACTTAAGAGGCGCCAATTTACTTTAATGCACATTGTCCAAAAGGAGAAGAAAAAGAAAAAAAAACACAGAAAAAGGAAATGACAAATAAGAAAAACATCTAACATAACTGGAATATTCTCCAGAGTGTCTTTTGCCACTGGCTGCTCTTTGTTCTCCGAGGAAGATTAAATAAATATCTGCTAACAGAACCTATTAAACCATGTATAAAGTGATAGTGGGAATATAAAGAATATTTCAGAGGGCCTGTGACGAATGCCAACACTGACAGACTGCAGCCATCTCATCACCAGCAGTGCTCTAATGGCCACACAAGTTCGGGTATGTGGTGCAGAGACACAGCCTTCCAAACAGCTCACCAACCGTCGTGGGGCGAGTGGGAAACAGCCTCTTGATAGACTCTTGTAGATGCCATTCCCTATCACGCAATGCCTCTCAGTCATAAACACATGACAAATCCAGTCTTAATCATTTTTTACGAGCGGAGATGTGCAGGGGGCAGTGCATGGCTGGAGGGGAGAGGGGAGCAGTGAGCAGCGGGCGGCCCCCCTCTGCACAGAGGAGAGGGCCGTGTGGTAAAAGTCTCCTCATGGAACATCACTCGGCCCGCTCGCCTTTGATCTCCGCACTGCAATTACACCAGCGTCCAAATGAGTGTGGAGTCGCCTCTGAAACAAACTTCAAACATGCACACGAACGCATTCTCATACACATGAACTGTATAGGATTGGAGCCATGTGCTCCTCTCAACAGTAAATGATGTTCTGTCTCCAGCAGAGAACCTGAGGATGAAAGGAGGCCTTGCTCTTCGTCTGATCCTTCCATTAATGATGGCTTGCTAAGGCTAATACTGCGTGTTCTTGTCTAAACAAGGACGGCTTGGTATGTGTTTCTGCATACTCCAAAAAAAAAAAAAAAATCTGTCTTGGCTGCTTTTCGAGGTAGACACTGTTAAAGAGGCAAATTTACCGTATTTTCTGGCCTACAAGTCATACCTTTTTGCCTAATTTGCATGCCCTGCGACTTATAGGGCGAAGCGACATACAGTATTTATGGATTTTTTCCCATATTTTTATAATTATTATTATTAAGTAATTATTTTCCTGTTAAGCACCTTGGTCAATGCAAGGCATTGTAGGAAGGTGCTATACAAATAAAGTTTATTATTCAGATCAACATCATCAGGCCAGGACTCTGAGGTCCACACTCATCTCCAGGCCAGCGGTCACTCTTTCAGGGATGAAGATGTTCACATCCTTGATAGAGAGGAACGATGGTTTGAGAGAGGAGTAAAGGAGGCCATCTTTGTGAAGAGGAACTGTCCATCTTTAAACAGGGGCGAAGGCCATGGGTTCAACTGTCCCTCCCTCTTACAATGCTGTTATTGCTAGTGTCACTCAGCCCTCTGTGAATAGCAAACAACCATCAGGGTGCTAACGATCCATCGTTAGGCTGATGGTCCTCCTTGATCATGTGAGCAGCTGGTTTCAGGCTGTCATCAGTCAACTGGTTGTTCCACTGTGAGAGGGTGCTATTTATAAGACTGAGCTGAACACAGCCTCTCAGACTGAGGAAGTCTTTCGTACAAAAGACGAAACGTTTGTACATTTTTTTGTTGTTGCTTTGTTTTGTTTTATTTTTTGAATGTCCAGAGGACCAGACTTGGCTTTTTTAGATTTTTCTACCTGGATTATTGAGCATGCATCAGGGTAAAGTTTATTATTATTATTATTATTATTTAAATCAAGCGGATTTGAACATTACGTTAATTTTTAAAGGTAAAGTTCAGCTCAGAAACACTTTTGCTATAATGTCAGCTAACAAATATATATTTTTAGGTGTTTGTCTTTCTAAGAAATGCAGCGTTCCCACCCGTGCGGGTGCACGTAGTGAAACAAATTTTTTAATCCAGCTGATTTGACAATTAATGTACGTTCATTTATTAAGGAAAAGTTCAGCTAAGACACATCTTTTCTATAATTTTCAGCGAACAAATTATTGCTTTTACCGTGTTAATCTTGTTAAAGTCCTTCTGTGCACGCTCCTGTGGCCGCCATTTGTAGCCAACCCTTTTTGGCAAAACACCAGCCCACATTTCCAGGTTGTCAGCGGTGACGCGTAACATACGCAATGCGTCAGAGGTGACGCATAATAGATGCGACTTATAGGGCAAAGCGACATATTTATGGATTTTTCCACTTTATTGGACATAATTGGACTGATGCGACTTATAGGGCGGTGCGACTTATAGGGCGGAAAATACGGTAGTCATCTGTTTGCGTGAAAAGATGGTGTAATAATAGTAATGTATTTGATGCAAGTTGCTAAAATTGTTAACATTGACTTAAAACTTGCTGGGAAGCATGCACTCAAAGAAACACTTCCAATTGAACGGCACTCTGCAAAAACGACACAAAAATGTGAAGGAATGGCCTGAATGGACATTCTGAGGGATGCGGATAAAAATTGGCTTATTTGCCTAATTCTACGAGTCACCTTCTCTTCCTCGACACATTAAAGCTGAGATTGCAATTTGACTTGCTGTTTGCTTTGAATAGTTCTTAACCGTATCATCATCTCAACTGCGCTGGTGGAAAAACACGAGAGCATGGCGACAGCCAAATGGCAGTCTGGCGTCTCTGCGGCAGACTAGCTGCCATTAGGGCTGAGAGCAGCATTTATTGTACAATTAGGGCCAGCTAGATCTACCTGTAATCATCTCCATACAGGTGTGAGCTCCTCTCTGGACAAGGGAAGTGACTCATCACTTGTCAAACGTCAACACTTTGATGTCAGCATTGTTCATCGCAGAGCCCTCGGGACACCTGAGCACTACTGTTTGCCTGTTTAAAACACTCGAAGATTTATGGCGTTTCACACATACACACACATAATAACATGAACCAAAAAAAAAAAAAAAACTATTTTCCTACTGATGACGGATGTTCCTCTTGTCATGAATCATGTGATTTATGAGCTTTTACTCCTCCCTCCACTTGACAGTTATACTTTTGTGACAGGAACATTTTAACAGTCACAGGTAAACAACTCTTGTGTTACAATGCTGCCAAGTAAAGCACAAAAACAAAATTTGTAAAATAAAATAAAAAAAACGGTGACATAATATGGTTGAAAGCCAATAGGAAAAGTGTGATAAAAATCCATGTTATTGACAAAGTACTTGCAGTGTGAAAAAGGGTGAAGACATGATGGACGCCAGACACTTTCTGCAGCCAGGTGACAACATTTCTGAAAGGAGGAGAACCCCAGAGCAGGAAGAACAGAGAGTGTAACGGTTCAGATACATTTGTATTTTACAAACAATTAACATCTTACCTGTTGAAGATAGCACTTTGAAAGAACTAAATTTGTGAGTTTTAAGTTTATTTCTGACCAGACTGAAAAGCTACTGATGAGTTTGAGCGAGTCAGAGACAAAAGTCCAGTCAGACTCAAACTGCACTTCAGACTGTGGTTGTTTAAAGAACTATCTACGACAGGTAAGATATTACTTGTTCACAAACTTTCTACAGAACCCAACAGCAAAAGACCTGAACTATTCATTTTTAGCTTATCTTTATCGCAGTGGTGTAGTCTACATTTTTTGTAGTGGGTATACTGTGCTTAAAAACCAAAGTACCGGTACATCGGTTAGTACAATGTAATCATCAATTTATTTAGATTTTTAGGCATATTGAACATTTCCAAATTTCTCTAAAGCTTATATTTGAATAAACGAACAACAAACTTTGTACAACAGTTGGCTTTGCATTAAAAAACACATTATAGAATGTATAAAAGAGTATCAAAGCAAAACATGTTCAAGTACTGTATTAAGTACAGAATTATACAATAATTTGCTGGATAAGCAAATGTAATAAACAAGTGCTGCATACAGATACATGTAGATTGTTACGGAAGCATTTAACTGCAGTTTAACATATCAATGACATGCCTAATGATATATCATGTATCACTGGGCACTTTTAAATGGGTATAGTGAAATTCTTAAGCTTTTCTAGTGTGTATACTCCATATACCCACGTATCATGTAGACTACATCGCTAAAATGGCAGAGTTGGACAAATTAAATTTTTTAACAAAACTTGCATAAAATACCAGTAATCATCATAATTGTTGGCTGTGAGTTTACAATTAATTATTGTTGGAGGGAGCTGAATTCAAGATGGTGCCACAGCTAACTGACTTACAAAACATAAAAATTGCTGCACTTTACAGATATTAACTTAAAATTTAGGGTGATAGTGGCTAAAACTGACAGCAACCTATTTTGAACTCTAATAATATGCACAGGATCTTTGTTTTAAATTTGCCAATAAATATTTGGCATCAATTCAGTCTGTCAGCATAACGTTTCATGAACTACGGGATGGATTTTATTGAAACGTTCAGGAAATATTCATTAGTTGATCATTCATTCAGTTATCTTTTGGAACAACCCAGTCCTCGATGCTCGTCAACTGACCTTAAAACACAACAAAAATGTCAACAGCTCAGTCAGTTTGACAGATATGTTCCTAAACCTTGGTTTGGTTGTCTCAACACATTTTTCAAATGCTACTCATTGTCTAAAAACCTTTGATTAACACTTTAGCTGTAACTGTTGGAGTCAACCCTGTTTGTCTGAACGGATTTCAATAAAACTCTCAGAGTAACCACTTTATGTACATTCATAATTCATCAAATTTTAAAGTCAGTTCAGTTTAAGGTGGCTGTCACAGCTAACCAGCAAAACAGCTATAGCTTATTTTACATATACAGGTAGTCCCCGACTTACGAACGAGTTCCGTTCCTACGTGACGTCGCAAGTCGAATTTTGTCGTAAGTCGGCAAATACGTCCAAACGGCACCTTATACATACAATTCTGTATTTTACCAAGCACTTAGCCTATCCAAACACAGTACCCTACATAATTATCAAAAAACACATACATTTGGAGCCATAATGAAGGGAAAAAAAGAGTTAATAACCTACTGGGAGCTGGTGAAGCTTTCCTCCGCCTGTTAGCATGTTAGCTCAGTGTTCCTCCAACATATAGGCTGCCTGTAGTTCGCGCGGTCCAGACTGTTAGCATGTTAGCTCCATACATTTGGAGCCATAATGAAGGGGAAAAAAGAGTTAATAACCTACTGGGAGCTGGTGAAGCTTTCCTCCGCCTGTTAGCATGTTAGCTCGGTGTTCCTCCAACAATTTAGGCTGCCTGTAGTTTGCGCGGTCCAGACTGTTTACAGTAAGGCCTGTTAGCATGTTAGCTCCATACATTTGGAGCCATAATGAAGGGAAAAAAGAGTTAATAACCTACTGGGAGCTGGTGAAGCCTTCCTCCGCCTGTTAGCATGCTAGCTTGTTGCTCAGCTGTAGCCTCTCTGCCTCGTAAACCTCTGGTCCAAACAAAGGTCTCCTTTACTTTTCCACGCGGTCCAGAGTTTTACAGTAAGGTAGAGGCAGGGCAGCCGACTTGGGACCCGAAAGACCCAGGTTCGAACCCCGGTCACTGCATACCTTGTGGTGTATATGAGCAGCACACCTCATCCCCAGCTCCCCGGGCGCTTTCTATAGCTGCCCATTGCACCACCTGGTGGTGGTTGGGTTAAATGCAGAGACAAATTTCGTCTTGTATGGAAACATACACAGATGAAAAATGTGACATTATTATTATTATTATTGTTAGCATGTTAGCTCCTCCTAACCTCCTCTGCCTCCGGTCTGCTTGTAAACAATGAGGTCTCCTGTAATTTTCAGCTGTAATCCTCCGCCCGTGGCCGATAAGGTACACTCCCCCCTCCCTCCTGTAAATTTCCACCTCCGCTGAGTTTCGGTACCGTATTTTTTTGTGTAAAGGCGCATAAACCGTGTAACTTGAAACAATGCTTTTCAATGGGAGGGCGTTCGTAACTGCGAAACGTCGTAAGTCGAGGCCGTCGTAAGTCAAGGACTACCTCTATTGAGATAAAGTTTTGTGTGGTAGTAGCTGAGCATCATTCGGAACACATGCTTTGTGGTTGGTATATCTTGCTGTCTTACATGAAATTGGAGATAACGTTAGTTACAAAATCTGATCATAAATCTCATCATTTCTCAATGTAAGATGATCGTCTTACATTGCACAGAGTTCTGTGCTTTAGCTCAGAACAAAAACACTGAGCGTGCATGTATTTATCAAGACTTCCACAGCTGTCTCGCAGGGGCGTGGAAAATTCATAGCTGTAAAGAAATTCTTGTAAAGCGAGGGCAACAACATGTGAAGACAAAACCAAACATCTGCAGCGAAATATTTCAGTTAATATCTGTCACTGTGATTCATCGGTCGTCTCCGTGACATTATTAATCACTCGCTTGGGCTTTAAATGTACTTGTTTTGTCACTGAAAACCATCCTCCTCTTTGATATCACATGAGAATTTTGGTTGGGAAAATGAAGACCATATGCCAGTGCGTGCCTAATGAAGTGCACAGTCTGGAGGCCGGTTACAGTTAGCAGAGCTGGGTGTTGTGTTGGAGTTTACTTAGTGCCACCTCCAGGCAGATCCTCTCTCAAAGATATGAACACTTCTGCCAGCAGGAGACTGCACGCCGTTTCACATGCCAGCAAATGAAAGCACACAGGGGGGAGGGGATGCTATGGTGGTGGAGGTGTGGTGCACAATTTGTGTGGCTGACTGCAGATTTAGTCAAAAAGTTAGTTAAAATAAATTTAACTCCTCGCACAAGCAGAAGGAAAGCTCTTTGTTGGTGATTATTGCGTGCAAGTCTTCCCCCACCCTTCTCTTCTTTCAAGCACTTACCATTTGTTCTTCCTCCTTATGTAGTCTTTCTCGGAGAGATTAACGAGGTAGATCATTGGTTTGGACGTCAAAAACAAGTATTTGTTCAGCACTTCAATCTGTAAGAAACAACAAACAAACAAAAAACAGACACGTTTTG
>JBBPBX010023221.1:0-11885 GCA_038048925.1 Garcialebias charrua | reverse complement strand
TGTGTTTGTCTTGAGCCATTTCAACATTACTTGCAGTCAACTGCAAGACAACCAGTTCCCTGAATTTACATTGTATTACATTTTTAGCTAGCCAGCCTGCTAACATGCTAGCTAACGGTTCTGGTGTGACCGTAGTCTAATTCCCTCCCCTGATGGAGGGATGTAGTCCAGTATCAGGCCTGCTTGTGGTAAAAGAAGAGTTTAGATTTATACTAGCCTGCATGATATCAGTTCAAAGTCTTTTATTCTGTTTCAGGAAATGAACACAAAGCTCTAAAAACGAACAATCACCTGCTTTGATCAAACCTGAAGAAACAGAAGTCGGTTTTAAGTTAGGACAAGGTCTGCTCAGCTAACCAGAGATTTATTTCAAAACAGTTTTTTTAAATTTCACATTAAAACAACCCAGAAAAACAATCACAATCAACCCGACACACGTGGCAGCCGGGGTTTTATTGTGGCTTCTTATTGTCAGATGTATTTCTAGGGTTATTCCATTAGCTACTGAACATGTTGTGTTTAAGTTCTTCTTATCACCCGTAAACAAGTTGGCAATAAAACCCAACCAGTCCAGTATTTAGTTTGTAATGAAAACTAATAATTAACAAAGGGTTCTGAAAAAAAAAACATGAAACAAAAACCATTTTAATAGTTTTTAGTTAAATGAAGAAGCAGGTGAAGATAATGGCTGGTTGGATGGATGGATGATGGATGGATGATGATGATGATGGATGGTATCCTTTTAGCTGACAGTTGAAATGTCAGTTTAGCTACATATATAGAGCATTAGAAAATAGTCTAAAACAAAATGTTAGTTAACCCATGGAGTTAACAGCTGAACAGCGTTCACTCAGTTTATCCATCCACTGTGATTAGCAGCTAAACCAGATTAGTTCTGGTTAATTACCGTTTGGATTAGCACCAAATTATTTAGCTAGCTAATGGCTTAGCAGCTAAATTAATTGAGATAAAGTTTTGAAGTGTAGCTAACCCTCATTAGATCAGATGGATCAACGGCTCAAACAGATTACATCAAGTTAACAGAGATTTAGATTAACAGACAAACCACACTACAGATTAAACAGGTTCATTAGCAGTTTGGGTGCATTTTAATCCAGATTAGTTAACCAAAATGAATGGATTACCAGCTAAATTAGCCCATTTCAGATTTTTTTGTGTTTTTGCTTTGGGATTCAGTTTTTAACCGTGGTTTAATTTATGAGATTTTATTTTTACAACATTTAAATGTTGTTTGTGTAGGAATTTATGTTTTCTGGTTTCTACAAAGTATTAAGTAAAAAAAAAAAAAGAAGTTTTAGGCTTTGTGCTCATTTCCTGAAATCCCTGCGACCAGTCGAATTCAGAGTTTTACGATTCGGACTGATGGAAACGGTTCGAAAATGAAAGTAGCAGCCGATTTCAATGAACTTTAGCTGTTTTTTTTGTTCTGTTGGGCCACGTCGGCCCATCGTCGTGTTCCAGGTGTTCCAGGTGTCTGAAGCTAATCAGCTACTGAGAGATGACAGCAATATAAAAATAAAATCTTTACGGCAAGTGTAGCTAGAAACAAGACTATTAATGAAACCGTGGCTGAAGAGCGATATGACTGTTGCCATTTAGCACATCTCATGTTCATCTCCATGATTTCAGTTGAACCACAGGAGATTATTTTAGATTATTTTATGTCTATGTTAGATTAAAGAGCAGAGTCCCAACAGTCCAGTCATAAACTGCAGTAAATAAATATATTAGAAGTTTGTTTCTTTGCTGAGACAAAGACAATGTTTCCACTGCCTTCTGACTAAAAGATATGTACTTCTGTTTGTTTGTTTGTTTGTTTGTTTGTTTGTTTGTTTATTGCTTGGCTGGTTAGTCTCTTTGTTTGTTTATTGAGATGTTGCAAAACAAAATAGATGGAATTATTTAAAACAAGCAAATCTACGAAGAGAATATGTATATGAAAATAATTTTGAGAAAATTTAAAGAAATGCTTTATTAGAGATGATTTATCACAAACAGTTTTAATCTCAGATTGATAATTTACAGATTATTTAGGCTGAGATGTGACAGATGAAATAAATTTAAAAAAGAGTGATAAATAAAATTATGATCATGTTTGAAAACTTGTGTGCTGTGGTTTTACTGAGGGGATAAACGGGATAATTTCTTGTCCTACGGTGTCGTCTGGTCCGGTTTGAGAGAAGATGGACTCTTCTTCTAGCAGAGATGAGAGTTCATTTATTATTAATGAGGGGAAGTCCCAGAGCTGCTCCACGTCTCAGCACTCAGTTATAATCGATTGGGATGAAGAGGAGGAGGAGTGTGTCCTGAAGAGGAGGTTGTTTCTTCCTGGATTATCAAACCTCACCTCATCCTTGGATCTTGTTATTAATCCAGAGGAAACAATGAGTCAACTGTTAGTATCGTTACATATAAAAACACAACAAAATGCAACCAGCGGTTCTTTAGGAAACAATTGAATCTAGAAGCTAAACCCAACTTTTTGTGGTTTGGTACCGTTTCTGTACAACGGTCCAGGTTCACCTCAGAAAATAAACGTTGAAATGATTGTTGAATATCTCTACAAAACTAGTTTGAAATTTTTTTAAAGTCGCCGTTTCACCAACTTTGAAATCAATTGGAACCTGAATGTTAAATGACTCTGACCCATGGTTCTCAGTGGCCTCTTCTCCAGCCGATCGTTTCCTTTCCACTGTCCGTGGATGGACAGTGTTTCAGACCTCCTGGTAAACTCACTCGTTCCTCATGGCTACGTCTAGCTCACGCTGTTCGCGCTCGTCAGTCAAAATGGATACAAATGTTCGCGACTCATCATTGGTCCACGAGATTACATGGGATTTGCAGCTCGCCGTCTTTTTCTTGGGAAGGTACGCTCTACAACGATCGGATTGAAAATGGTGTTTAAGGAGGACTTTGCAAGTATAGCCTCGGCTCATCCGGTGGCGTCGATCCACGGCCAATCAACGACTGCAGTTTGATGACGTCAGAAATGTTTGCTCGCCTCGCTTGGAACATGGTTGAAGCAGATCCCCCAAAAAAACTGAGAAACAGGTATCGAAGACACCGTCAACCGATGAGTCAATGTGAACTGATTAAAGCCATGCCCATAAAGAAGCAGTTACAATGAGGATTAGTGGTACCAAGAAGAACTTTTGGTCTTAATGGGTTAGTAATGACTTATTGAAGACCACAAGCTGAAGTGGGATGTTAAAAGCTTCAATAGTCAAACAGAAGAGTTTCAGTCTCATTGATGATAATGGACCGAGCGTCCGCAGTTCTCTCTTCTCATTCACTTTCTGTTGATGAGTTCTTTGGTGGCTGATTGGTCTGATTTGTCGCCAACAACTTCATTGACCTTACGGACAAAAAAAATGCTAAACTTCAGGGGTCTTTGTTTCTGCAGCGCAGCATGATGGGCCGCTTAGAGCTGTTGAAGGAGGCCTCAGTCAACATTTCTTGAAATGAAATGGATTTTATTGTCATGAAGTACATTAAATTCAGTTTCTCATAAGTCAAATAAAACACAAATGAATAAATGAAGATTAAAAAAACAGCTAGAACCAAAGTTGTTATAAAGATGCTTTGCAATGAGGCTGTGTCACAACCACAGGTTGAGGGTAAAGTTGTTCCTCAGACATCTTTGGGTTTTAATGTCCAACACCACCTGACAGATGGCAGCGATTGACCAGGATTTGTTTTTCCTTTGCTATTTTAGCTGCTTTTCTTCTCTTTCCAGTAGAACAGGTAAAGTTCAACCATGGTAGCTCCAGACCAAGTGGGCAGTTTTCAACACTCGCTGCAGAATTGGCCTTTCTACTTTGTAGAAGCGCATGGAGCGACACTCAAGGTGATCAAGAACGCTAGTTTACCAGATCTCGTTGGGATAAAGTTTCTAAGATTTACGTATCTCACACTGGTCCACTTTTATGGTTCATCATCTACTAGAGTTAGAACAGAGCCTTTGGGAGTCCAACCAAGTGACTTTTCATGAGGAAGAAGGCTTCTATGCAATCATGACTGCAGCCTTTCAGAACCACTTGTCTATCCATGAGATGCCACAGATCTTACAAATACACTTTGACTAATTACAAAATATATACAGCTGTTGTTGAGCAGAAGGGCCAGGACCACATTTCAACCAGAACAACCCTATAAGTTGAATATTTCAGACATCCATCCATCTCCATTGTCTATGGCTTATTCGTGGTTAGGTTGTGGGGCAACAGATCCAGAAGAGAACCCCCGACATCCTTCTTCTCAGAAACATTGTCCAGCTCCTTCTGGGGGACCCCAAGGCATTCCCAGGCCAGAGAGTATATATATTGTAATTGTTATCATTTTTATGTAAATTGGACTTTAAGTCTGTAATCTATCTATCTATCTATCTATCTATCTATCTATCTATCTATCTATCTATCTATCTATCTATCTATCTATCTATCTATCTATCTATCTATCTATCTATCTATCTATCTATCTATCTATCTATCTATCTATCTATCTATCTATCTATCTATCTATCTATCTATCTATCTATCTATCTATCTATCCATCTATCCATCTATCCATCTATCTATCTATCTATCTAATCCCTCCAGAAAGTTCTGGATTCAATCAAAGGTCTTCACTCACTCGGACCTGCCTGAAAAACTACTAAAGGGATGTGTCCAGGAGTCACCTCCCAGATGACGGAGAGCCTCACCTTATCTCGAAGGCCGAGCCCGGCCACCCTAAAAATAAGCTAATTTCAGTTGTATGTATCTGCGATCTCGTTCTTTTGGTCGTGATCCGTACCTCTGCCTCAGTCAGAGGAGTTCTAGTATCTGGACATCTTGTTCCTGAGTGATGGTAAGATGGAGCGGGAGATGGATTGACAGATCGGGTCCTTGTCCTCAGTAATGAAGGCATTGCTTTGGTCAGTCTAACCCTAACCCTAACCCTAACCTAGTCCTGGTGAAGAAAGAGTTTAATTGAAAATCAAAGTTCTGGATTTACTGGTTCACCAACGTTCCAACCTGTGGTCGTGAGCCCTGGACTCCATACGTTACAATGTAGAACTTCTGTTATAGTACTAATGAAAATTGAACATTTATAATCAATTCAATTTGAAAAATGATACAAAACCTTGAGCATCTGTGGTGTTTTCAAAGGAAACAAAGGTGCATTTCTATATATTTGACATGACAGGTTGCAACTGAAAAAAGTATCTTTATTCAGAAAAGTATTTAATTTTCACGTTTTTCATTGTTTGACATGTTAGAATATAAATTTAGGTGGTTGCATGTATGTCAGCATTAAAGGCATTTATTTTTTACTTATTCATAGCTGGTTATATGTGGTGGCCCTTGAAAGCCTTGTGGTGTTCCTGGGTTTTCTATGAGTGAAGCTTTGAGCCATGGCTGCGTAAAGTTGTTAAGGTTTAATGAAAATTTGTTGAAGCTGCAGTTTGCGTGCGGTTGGTTCCCGGGGGGAGCACATCCACGTCGTGTATCTGCATTAATATGGATGTGATGGGAAGTGAAGGAGAAAACAGTGGCTGTCTGGGAGCTCCTCATCTTTAAATGCAGAGCAGGCAGGAGAAGTTACTCCTCTCGTAGGAACATCATGACGGAACTGTCACTTTCAGGATAATTTGTCTGGTTTTTTTTAAAACACTTTAGTCTCTTACTTTTATTGATTCATTGTGTTTTAATGACACTTCTTTTCTGTTTTCAAGCTGTTTTCTCTTTTCCAACCTCACATGCTTCTAGATCCTGGCTTTCACCTGCTTCTAGTTCCTGGTTGTCTCATTTGCTTCTAGTTCCTGGTTGCCTCACCTGCTTCTAGTTCCTGATTGTCTCACCTGCTTCTAGTTCCTGGTTGTCACTTCTGCTTCTAGTTCCTGGTTGTCTCATCTGCTTCAAGTTCCTGTTTGTCTCACATGCTTCTAGTTCCTGGTTGTCTCACCTGCTTCTAGTTCCTGTTTGTCTCACCTGATTCTAGTTCCTGGTAGTCTCACATGCTTCTAGTTCCTGTTTGTGTCACATGCTTCTAGTTCCTGGTTGTCTCACTTGCTTCTAGTTCCTGGTTGCCTCACATGCTTCTAGCTCCTGGTTGCCTCACATGCTTCTAGCTCCTGGTTGTCTCACCTGCTTCTAGTTCCTGTTTGTCTTACATGCTTCTAGTTCCTGATTGTCTCGCCTGATTCTAGTTCCTGTTTGTCTCACATGCTTCTAGTTCCTGATTGTCTCACCTGCTTCTAGTTCCTGTTTGTCTCACCTGCTTCTAGTTCCTGGTTGTCTCACTTGCTTCTGGTTCCTGGTTGCCTCACATGCTTCTATTTCTTGTTTGTCTCACATGTTTCTAGTTCCTGATTGTCTCACCTGATTCTAGTTCCTGGTAGTCTCACATGCTTCTAGTTCCTGTTTGTCTCACATGCTTCTAGTTCCTGATTGTCTCACCTGCTTCTAGTTCCTGGTTGTCTCACTTGCTTCTAGTTCCTGTTTGTCTCACATGCTTCTAGTTCCTGATTGTCTCACCTGCTTCTAGTTCCTGTTTGTCTCACCTGCTTCTAGTTCCTGGTTGTCTCACTTGCTTCTAGTTCCTGTTTGTCTCACCTGCTTCTAGTTCTTGTTTGTCTCACATGCTTCTAGTTCCTGATTGTCTCACCTGCTTCTAGTTCCTGTTTGTCTCACCTGCTTTTAGTTCCTAGTTGTCTCACTTGCTTCTAGTTCCTGTTTGTCTCACCTGCTTCTAGTTCCTGGTTGTCTCACTTGCTTCTAGTTCCTGGTTGCCTCACATGTTTCTATTTCCGGTTTGTCTCACATGCTTCTAGTTCCTGTTTGTCTCACCTGCTTCTAGTTCCTGTTTGTCTCACATGCTTCTAGTTCCTGGTTGTCTCACTTGCTTCTAGTTCCTGGTTGCCTCACATGCTTCTAGTTCCTGATTGTCTCACTTGCTTCTAGTTCTTAGTTGCCTCACATGCTTCTAGTTCCTGGTTGTCTCACTTGCTTCTAGTTCCCAGTTGCCTCACATGCTTCTAGTTCCTGGTTGTCTCACTTGCTTCTAGTTCCTGGTTGCCTCACATGCTTCTAGTTCCTGTTTATCTCACATGCTTCTAGTTCCTGATTGTCTCACCTGCTTCTAGTTCCTGTTTGTCTCACATGCTTCTAGTTCCTGGTTGTCTCACTTGCTTCTAGTTCCTGGTTGCCTCACATGCTTCTAGTTCCTGATTGTCTCACTTGCTTCTAGTTCCTGGTTGCCTCACATGCTTCTAGTTCCTGGTTGTCTCACTTGCTTCTAGTTCCCAGTTGCCTCACTTGCTTCTAGTTCCTAGTTGTCTCACCTACTTCTAGTTCCTGTTTGTCTCACCTGCTTCTAGTTCCTGGTTGTCTTACTTGCTTCTAGTTCCTAGTTGCATCACATGCTTCTAGTTCCTGGTTGTCTCACTTGCTTCTAGTTCCTATTTGTCTCACCTGCTTCTAGTTCCTAGTTGTCTCATTTGCTTCTAGTTCCTGATTGTCTCACCTGCTTCTAGTTCCTGGTTGTCTCACTTGCTTCCAGTTCCTGGTTGTCTCACTTGCTTCTAGTTCCTAGTTGCCTCACATGCTTCTAGTTCCTGATTGTCTCACTTGCTTCTAGTTCCTAGTTGCCTCACATGCTTCTAGTTCCTGGTTGTCTCACTTGCTTCTAGTTCCTAGTTGTCTCACCTGCTTCTAGTTCCTGGTTGTCTCACTTGCTTCTAGTTCCTAGTTGTCTCACCTGCTTCTAGTTCCTAGTTGTCTCACATTCTTCTAGTTCCTGATTGTCTCACATTCTTCTAGTTCCTGATTGTCTCACCTTCTTCTAGTTCCTAGTTGTCTCATCTGCTTCTAGTTCCTGGTAGTCTCACATGCTTCTAGTTCATGGTTGTCTCACCTGCTTCTAGTTCCTGTTTGTCACACATGCTTCTAGTTCATGGTTGTCTCACCTGCTTCTAGTTCCTAGTTGCATCACATGCTTCTAGTTCCTGGTTGTCTCACGTGCTTCTAGTTCCTATTTGTCTCACCTGCTTCTAGTTCCTAGTTGTCTCATTTGCTTCTAGTTCCTGATTGTCTCACCTGCTTCTAGTTCCTGGTTGTCTCACTTGCTTCCAGTTCCTGGTTGTCTCACTTGCTTCTAGTTCCTAGTTGCCTCACATGCTTCTAGTTCCTGATTGTCTCACTTGCTTCTAGTTCCTAGTTGCCTCACATGCTTCTAGTTCCTGGTTGTCTCACTTGCTTCTAGTTCCTAGTTGTCTCACCTGCTTCTAGTTCCTGGTTGTCTCACTTGCTTCTAGTTGTCTCACCTGCTTCTAGTTCCTAGTTGTCTCACATTCTTCTAGTTCCTGATTGTCTCACATTCTTCTAGTTCCTGATTGTCTCACCTTCTTCTAGTTCCTAGTTGTCTCATCTGCTTCTAGTTCCTGGTAGTCTCACATGCTTCTAGTTCATGGTTGTCTCACCTGCTTCTAGTTCATGGTTGTCTCACCTGCTTCTAGTTCCTGTTTGTGTCACATGCTTCTAGTTCCTGGTTGTCTCACTTGCTTCTAGTTCCTGGTTGCCTCACATGCTTCTAGCTCCTGGTTGCCTCACATGCTTCTAGCTCCTGGTTGTCTCACCTGCTTCTAGTTCCTGTTTGTCTTACATGCTTCTAGTTCCTGATTGTCTCGCCTGATTCTAGTTCCTGTTTGTCTCACATGCTTCTAGTTCCTGATTGTCTCACCTGCTTCTAGTTCCTGTTTGTCTCACCTGCTTCTAGTTCCTGGTTGTCTCACTTGCTTCTGGTTCCTGGTTGCCTCACATGTTTCTATTTCTTGTTTGTCTCACATGTTTCTAGTTCCTGATTGTCTCACCTGATTCTAGTTCCTGGTAGTCTCACATGCTTCTAGTTCCTGTTTGTCTCACATGCTTCTAGTTCCTGATTGTCTCACCTGCTTCTAGTTCCTGGTTGTCTCACTTGCTTCTAGTTCCTGTTTGTCTCACATGCTTCTAGTTCCTGATTGTCTCACCTGCTTCTAGTTCCTGGTTGTCTCACTTGCTTCTAGTTCCTGTTTGTCTCACCTGCTTCTAGTTCTTGTTTGTCTCACATGCTTCTAGTTCCTGATTGTCTCACCTGCTTCTAGTTCCTGTTTGTCTCACCTGCTTCTAGTTCCTAGTTGTCTCACTTGCTTCTAGTTCCTGTTTGTCTCACCTGCTTCTAGTTCCTGGTTGTCTCACTTGCTTCTAGTTCCTGGTTGCCTCACATGTTTCTATTTCCGGTTTGTCTCACATGCTTCAAGTTCCTGTTTGTCTCACCTGCTTCTAGTTCCTGTTTGTCTCACATGCTTCTAGTTCCTGGTTGTCTCACTTGCTTCTAGTTCCTGGTTGCCTCACATGCTTCTAGTTCCTGATTGTCTCACTTGCTTCTAGTTCTTAGTTGCCTCACATGCTTCTAGTTCCTGGTTGTCTCACTTGCTTCTAGTTCCCAGTTGCCTCACATGCTTCTAGTTCCTGGTTGTCTCACTTGCTTCTAGTTCCTGGTTGCCTCACATGCTTCTAGTTCCTGTTTATCTCACATGCTTCTAGTTCCTGATTGTCTCACCTGCTTCTAGTTCCTGTTTGTCTCACATGCTTCTAGTTCCTGGTTGTCTCACTTGCTTCTAGTTCCTGGTTGCCTCACATGCTTCTAGTTCCTGATTGTCTCACTTGCTTCTAGTTCCTGGTTGCCTCACATGCTTCTAGTTCCTGGTTGTCTCACTTGCTTCTAGTTCCCAGTTGCCTCACTTGCTTCTAGTTCCTAGTTGTCTCACCTGCTTCTAGTTCCTGTTTGTCTCACCTGCTTCTAGTTCCTGGTTGTCTTACTTGCTTCTAGTTCCTAGTTGCATCACATGCTTCTAGTTCCTGGTTGTCTCACTTGCTTCTAGTTCCTATTTGTCTCACCTGCTTCTAGTTCCTAGTTGTCTCATTTGCTTCTAGTTCCTGATTGTCTCACCTGCTTCTAGTTCCTGGTTGTCTCACTTGCTTCCAGTTCCTGGTTGTCTCACTTGCTTCTAGTTCCTAGTTGCCTCACATGCTTCTAGTTCCTGATTGTCTCACTTGCTTCTAGTTCCTAGTTGCCTCACATGCTTCTAGTTCCTGGTTGTCTCACTTGCTTCTAGTTCCTAGTTGTCTCACCTGCTTCTAGTTCCTGGTTGTCTCACTTGCTTCTAGTTGTCTCACCTGCTTCTAGTTCCTAGTTGTCTCACATTCTTCTAGTTCCTGATTGTCTCACATTCTTCTAGTTCCTGATTGTCTCACCTTCTTCTAGTTCCTAGTTGTCTCATCTGCTTCTAGTTCCTGGTAGTCTCACATGCTTCTAGTTCATGGTTGTCTCACCTGCTTCTAGTTCCTGTTTGTCACACATGCTTCTAGTTCATGGTTGTCTCACCTGCTTCTAGTTCGTAGTTGCATCACATGCTTCTACAAGCCCAAAACCAGAAAAGTTGGCACGTTGTGCAAATCGCAAATAAAAACAGAATACAATGACTTGCAAATCTTTTTCAACCCATATTCAACTGAATAGAATGCAAAGACAATATATTTAATGNTGTCATTTTTGGCCCTCACAGCCCATTATGTTTATGTTTTAGTTTTTCCCGTCAAGCTCTGCCTGTTCCTGTCACTCACTCTCACCCAGTAATCAAGCTCATGCTCGACACCGGTTCTCCGCCCCACTTCACTTCCCTGCATTCACTCAGTCAGTGCCAGATTCTCAAACCATCACAGAAGTAGAAATCCAGCGTACCTGATCTTGTCTCTTTTCTCGCCACGACTCCTCGCCTGGACCTTCTCAGACCTCCATGGTTTCTGACTCCGCACTTCTCCTTTGACTGAGCCTTAGGGTCACGATCCAGCTCTGTTTTTGGCTCTCTGCTTCAATGTGCTTGACCCCTGCAATGACTCACAGACCACAATTCTGGATCTCCCTGTTCTGTCTTGACAGATTGGACCCGGCCCAGGACCCAGACCTCCACTCTTGGCCTTGTTTCGCTGATCCAAACCCGGTTCTTGTCAAGAACTTTGGGTTCAGACTGTTTCAGAAAAAAACTGCAGAAGTTTGGATCAAAGCATGAACATGAATTAATTGTTTTTGTTTCTAATGATTATTGTTTGGTGTGAGTGAGATAGTAAATGGTTGTCTCATTTGTCTCTGTGTCCCTGTGATGGACTGGAGACGACCTGGCCAGGGTGTCCCCCACCTCTTGTACACTGACAGCTGGAGATGGGGACCAGTAACCCCCCTGCAGATGCTGCATCAATATGTCTGTCAATCGCACGCTCCATTCTTCCTTCACTCATGAACAAGACGCCAACTGGGTCTACTTAAACTCCTCCACTTGAGGCAGAACCTCACCCTCAATCAGAAGAGAACAATCCACACTTTTCCGGTTCAGGACCACGGCCTCAGATTAGGAGGTGCTGATCTTCATCCCAGCTGCTTCACACTCGGCTGCGAACTGCTCCATTGAGAGCAGAAGATCACGGCACAATGACGACAACAGGACCACGTCATCTGCAAAGAGCAGAGACTGAATCCTGAGACAACCGAACTAGACTCCCTCCACCCCCTGGCTGTACCGAGAAATTCTGTCCATAAAAGTTATGAACAGAATCGGTGACAACGGGCAGCCCTGGTGAAGTCCAACTCTCACCCTGAAGTGATCCGACTTACTACCAGCAGTGAGAACCAAACTCTCACACCGCTTGTATAGGGACTGAACAGCCCGTAGCAACGGGTCTCCAATCCCATACTCATGGAGCTCCCCCCACAGTGTTTCCCGAGGAACAGGGATGAATGTCTTCTCCAAGTCCACAAAACACATGTAGACTGGATGGGCAAACTCCCAT
>JBBPBX010023220.1:0-30359 GCA_038048925.1 Garcialebias charrua | reverse complement strand
TATATATATATATATATATATATATATATATATATATATATATATATATACATACAGTATATGATTGTTTTTCAGCTTTGACTGTAGCTGGAGAGGGGCACTGGGGCGCAGTTGGTAGAGCTGTTGCTTGATCACTGGATCAAATTCCCGCAGGGGGCCTTTCTGGGTGGAGTTTGCATGTTCTCTCCGTGCATGCATGGGTTTTCTCCTGGTCCTCCAGTTTCCTCCCACGTATCAAAAACATGCATGTTAGACTGATTGGTGACTCTAAATTGTCTCTAGGTTTGAGTGAGAGAGTGGATGGTTGTTTGTCTCATTTGTCTTTATGTGTCCCTGTGATGGACTGGAGACCTGTCCAGGGTGTCCCCCAACTCTCACACGGTGACTGCTGGATATGAGCACCAGTGACCCCCATGACTCGAAAAGGAAGAAGCAGGTAAAGATGAAGGATGGATGGATGGATGGATGGATGATGGATGGATGGACTCTTGCTGGAGATTATCTACATTCTAGGTACTCGCTCATTTCAAAAATCAAGAATTATTTCAGTGTTTTAAGCTGGATGATAAACAGTTTTAGTTTCAGTAGCTTGAAGACAAATTAATATTCTGTCTTACCTTTGCAGAGCAGAATGACGGCCACAGTAAACACACAGGCAAACTGTTGAAAAGCCATTTTAACAGCATCTCCTTCCTCAATGCTTCAGCTTTAAATACTTAAATTTGTTTTCGGCTCCACCCACAGTGTTTGAAATTCCAGTAAACTTTTCTCCTTATTTCCTCCTCTGGCCCAACATAGCTTCTTTACAGATGGAATGAAATACACCTGACTTGTTCATCATGTGCAGATTACTGTAGTTCACAAAAAGAAAAGTTACACACTTCACCTGTTCAATGTAAAAGGAATAGAACAATGTTCACTTAGAGATTATTATAGAACTGTTTGAGAATTAAACAATGTCATTTATTTTAAAATTTACCCCATGCTAGCAGACTGCTTTGAATTTAATTCCATCACAGAACTCTCATCTTGAGCAAGCATTAAGGTGACAGTGGAAAGGAAAAACTCCCTCATGAGGCTCTGGACAAGTGGCCATCTGCTTTAACTGGCTGGGTTTGGTAGGAACAGATACACAATGACAGGCCGAGAATCACATGTTAAGATAGAAATATTATCAAATGAAAACTATTCAATTAAACAAATCATTTAAGGAAATGAAGCCAATTTGTCCTCTAGTAGTCTAAGCCTATGGCAGCATGACAAGCCAACCCTAATTATAGGATTTATCAAAAAGGAAAATCTTAAGTCCAGTCTTCAAACTGGACAATGTGTCAGCCTCATGGACAGAAACTGGAAGTTGGTTCCACAAGAGAGGAGCCTGAGAACTGAAAGATCTTCCTCCCATTCTGCTGCTGGAAACTCTAGGAACCACAAGTAAACCTGCAGTCTGAGAGCAAAGTGCTCTGTTAGGAAAATACAGAACAATAAGATCTGTAATATAAGATGGAGCTAGGTTGTTGAGGGCTTTGTAGGTTAGAAGTAAGATTTTGAATTCAAATTATGGATTTGACAGGGAGCCAAATGGAGAGAAACTAAAACTGGAGAGATATGATCTCTCCTACTAACTCCAGTTAAGTTGGCAGCAGCATTTTGGATCAACTGAAGATGTTTTAAAGAAGTTTTTGGACACCCAGTTAATAAACCATTGCAATAGTCCAGTCTAGACATGACAAATGCATGAACCACTTTTTCTGCCTCGTTTTTAGATAAGATGTTTCTAATTCTAGTGATATTGCACAGGTGGAAGAAGGTAATTTAGTAATGTTTTTCATGTGGGGAATAAAAGACATCCTGATAAACCAAGATTTTTAATATTAAAGCTGGAGGCCAGATTAACGCCATCTAAGGAGGGTGAAAAACTGAAAAATTAATTCCTAAGATGCTCAGGTCCAAAAACCTAAACCTCAGTCTTGTTTGTGTTCAAAAGGAGAAAATTTAGTATCATTTAGGGGTTTTATGCCTTTTGACATCCATCCATCCATTCTCTTCTGCTTATCCGGGGTCGGGTCGCGGGGGTAGCAGCCTAAGTAGGGAGGCCCAGACTTCCCTCTCCCCAGCCACTTGGGCCAGCTCCTCCGGGGGAATCCCCAGGCGTTCCCAGGCCAGCCGAGAAACATAAGCCGTTTTCGCACTGCTCAGCCCTCCCCGGCCCAGCCCGGCCCGACCCGGCTTCTAACCCGGGTTCGTCTTGTTAGCAGCTGCCTTTTCGGGTCGGTGTCAGCCCGAGTTTCAAGCCCCTTTCATAGCTCTGCGTTCGGCCGTACGCCGCACTACGCCGTCCGTGCGGCGTACGTACGCAGAGGCACAAGCGTACCATGTATGCGCAAAGCTCAAATTTCATGACCGTGTACGCAAACGCGTTGTCTCACAATGAACTGCCCGGCGCCGGACTGTAGTAAATTCCTCTTTTTCATCCCTGATCTGAACTTTTCTTTTGTATTTTTTGCCAAAAGTCAAGTGATCGAGTGATGATTGAATGAATGAATGAATGATCACTTCCTCCTCCGCTCAGTGGTCCGCTCAGTGGTTTGCGAGCGAATTAAACTTGTGTCCAACGTGGTTGCGCGCAGATTACTGGTGGGCTGTGGACTACAGGACCAGCGCTCCCTGTTCTTTTATTTTTTAGAACTTTTTAATAAGATATAAACACAGAAAACCGTAAGCTGCCGGCTCCTCTTTTTTTTCCGCGAACTGTCAATCAATTCAGTAGGCGTGTCAGCAAATGACCAATCAGCAAACGCTCTGCGCTGTGGCTGCAGCGAGAATGAACATGAGAACGAACGCAGAGCTGTGGGAGCGAACGCGCGGCGCACAGTAAGCGCGCACGGACCTGCGTACGGCAGTACACAGCAATGGGAGAGGCTTTAGAACCCGACCGATGGAGGTTCTAAGCGGGCCGAGCTCCCGGGCCCAGTTTAAATAACACGAAGCGCGCACCCATGCAGAGCATTTCCGCCTTTCAGCGCGAGCTGAATTTCATTAAAATATAACTACAGAAACGCCTAAAAAAATGTGTGTTAGCTGAATATATATATTAGTGTTTCTGAGTTTAATTTTTGTTAATAACTGATTACAAATCAACTTATTTTAGAACGGAAATAACACCAAGCGTGCACACAAGAACTCCCCACCCACTTCAAGGCGGTACGCAATGGGAAAGTTTTTAAGCGCGTGTCGGACCTGGAAATAGCAACACGCCTCGGTGGTTCACTGGAAACGCGTCGGGTTTCCACTCCAAGCTTTATCTCGACTCGGGTTCGATTCTCACTTGGTTGAACTTATTTTACGTGTCTTTTCTTGGATTAAAAAAAAAGGAGTTTGTGTTATGCCTGTGGTTAACACAAACTCCTTTTTTATCCAATAAAAGACAAACGTAAAATAAGTTCAACCAAGTGAGGAAATGGCGTTGGCTAAGAACTCCCCACCCACTTCAAGGAGGCTCTCCGCATAATGCGAAATGAGCGGGGGCGGGCCAGACTGGGCTTAGGGCCAACCCCGGACGAGCTGGGCCGGGGAGGGCTGTGCAGTGCGAAAACGGCTATAGTCCCTCCAGCGTGTCATGGGTCTTCCTCTGGGTCTCCTCCCGGTGGGACATGCCCGGAACACCTCACCAGGGAGGCGTCCAGGAGGCATCCTAACCAGATGCCCGAGCCACCTCAACTGGCTCCTCTCGATGTGGAGAAGCAGTGGCTCTACTCTGAGTCCCTCCCGGATGATCGAGCTTCTCACCCTATCTCTAAGGGAGAGTCCAGACACCCTGCAGAGAAAACATTTCAGCCGCTTGTATCCGTGATCTCGTTCTTTCGGTCACAACCCAAAGCTCATGACCATAGATGAGGGTGGGAACATAGATCGATCGGTAAATTGAGAGCTTTGCCTTTTGACTCTTTAAGACATGTATGTAGTCTAAGTAGGTGATTGGATTCATTGGGTTTTATGGACAAATATAATTGTGTATCATCAACATAACAATGAAAATTTATCCCATGCTGTTTAATAACTTTACCTAATGGAAGCATACATAAGGTAGAGTATTGCTTCAAGCACTGTACCCTGAGGAACTCCATGACTTACTATGGTGTATGATAAAGATTCATTATTTACATACGCCAGTTTAGTGAGCTTAGTGCGGGCAGTTATTTACCAGGGGGTTGATCATAAACATATATACATGTTAGGAGGATGTTTGAGAGAAGTGGAGTGCTAAATCTGTCGCATCTTAGCTTAGCAGTAAATGTGACAATAACCGTGTTTCCATCTATTTTCATTTCGAATTTTGAGCTAATTTTTGAAATCTCGCAAAAATGTAAATACAAATTAATGCGGATCAGAAGTGTTTCCATCAACTGGCTTGAAGCGCATTTACCGGACCACGCACAGCGTCATTACGTCAGACGTCATTACGTCAGACGTCAGCGTTACGCATGTCTACAGTAAACAGGAAGTAGCGGTTGAAACCAGGACCCGACCACACATCTCGTCAAAATGGAGAGAATATTTCAGGTATGTGTTGCTATTGGGCAAGTTGTATTTATTCTGTCATGCCAACTAGTTTTAGCGATGTTACATGTTGTCCGGAGCGGAAACAGCTGATCAGTCACATGACGTAAATGTTTGCTAAGGCCGAACTGAGTCAGCAAATCTGTTTCCATCTGTCGTTTTGCGCATCAGCTCTGTTTCGAAACCCCCAAAAACCACCTCAAGCGAGCGTATCAACTTTTGAGCAAAGTAGAGGAAGTTAACTTGAATTTTGCCGTTTCCATTCAGCTTTTCTGATGCGATGCTTCAAAATGCGCATCTAGAAACCTTGATGGAAACACGGCTACTGTAAGACGCTGCAGGTGTAAGAGCTGTTAAGGTGGATTAAAGTTTAAATGTCTTTAAAACCCCACACCTTATTGTTCTCAAGCTTCGTGAGAAGAGAAACATCATTTAGATGGGTATGTGGGAGTTCTGGTTTTTTGTGTTGTGCCACTCTCTCCCACAGTTTGCTGCAGGCAACAATCAGCTGATTAACTGCACCTGATCCCTGTCTGGAGGACTGCTCTGCAGGACTACTTGAGCTGCTGCCAGACTCTCCTCCAGCGCTGGGACATTACCTTTGATTTTTTTTGCCATTTGTAATTTTTTATTGTTTTATATTTTTTAAACATACATCATACAATCATACAAGAAAAAAGAATAGACAGAAAAAAAAGACGAAAAATAAATAAATAAATAAAATAAAGGGGTGCTGAGTATTTAACATATAAATATTCTAAATTGTAATACAACTAAAACAGAGACTCACACAAAATCTGGGTAATTTACCTCGGTACATTTTTTCCATTTACTCCAGATCTTTTCAATACTTGCAAGCTGCATTCTACCTGAAAAAGTAATTATTTCCATCTTATATAAACCATATATAATCTGATGCCAGTCCTCCAGGGATGGAACTTTTATATTAAACCATTTCTTTGTGATGGCCTTTCGAGCTGCTAAGCTTAAAATTCCAAATAAACTTTTAGATTCTGAGTCCACATCCCTTGAATGTATAGATCCAAACAAAAACTCATCCCACTTAAAAGAAAATTGCATGCCTAAGATTATTTCTGTCTCAATATGAATTTTGATCCAAAAATCACGAATCCGAGGACATGACCAAAACAAATGAAAATGTTTTACTTCCGGCTCCACAGTTCCTCCAGAAACTGGAGGAACCTGAATAATGTTTACTTTGAGCAGGTGTTATGAAGTATCTAATGAGGGTTTTCCAGCCAAAACATCTCCATGTATTTGAACAAGTGATTTTCCACTGGGTTGCACATTGTTGAAACCAAATATCATTTGTGATTACATCATTTATTTCTCTCTCCCATTTTTGTTTAATGTAAGTTGTGTTTCGACTTTTAACTTCTTGGATACCTTTATACAATCTTGAGATTAGTTTACATCCTGAGTCTGATTGGTATACCTAATAAAAATATTCAGCAATGGGATATCCAATAAATGTTTGCTGTCAGAAGTAAAATTTTGTAAGTGATGCCGGATTTGAAGATACCTATGAAAATCTGTATTTTTTAATGGATACTGTCTCTTTATTGAATCAAAATCTCTGAAGGTATCTTTGTCAAAGAAAGTACAGTGTGCAGTTTAACCATATTCTGTCCAAGTTTTATATGTTATATCAGATTTATTTGGTGGAAAGTCAAGATCGTGAGCACACCATCTCAAGATCCTAACCTTCTCATGCCAGCCATTCTTGTTGAGAAAAAGTAACCAAAGTTTCAGTGGTAAAGTGATCCACTGATTACCCCGTTCAATTCGTTTCTTAATTAATTTTTTATCCCCTAAACTAGCCTGAATTGGGCAGTCTCTTGAAGTAGCAATTTCTATGTCCTTCCATCTTGCTTGATAATCTGTGTTACACCAGCAAACTAAAATCCTAAACTGAGCAGCGGTATAATAGTTTTTTAAACACGGAAGAGCTAGCCCCCCTTTATCTTTTGTCATCTGCAGAGTTTGATACCTTAACCTTGGTCTTTTCCCCTGCCAAATAAATCTAGAAATAAGTTTGTCCCATTCATCAAACTGTTTGTCTGTTATTTCAATTGGAAGTGTTTGGAACAAATAAAGCACCTTAGGCAAAATATTCATCTTGACCGTATCAATACGAGTCTCAAAACTTAAAATTGGTATCAAACTCCCTCTTTTAATATCCTCATTTATTTTATGACACAAGGGCTTAAAATTTATATGTTTATGTTTGTTTATGTTTGTTAAATTTGTTCATTTTTTTACAAAAGAAACAATACAAGACAATCTCATAAATGATTGTGTACAAAATGTAAAAAAATGAAAGGTAGCAGAAAGAAGAATAAATCTTATTATATCTGCCCCTTACTTCCAACAATCAGATTAAACAACAATAATCAACCATGTAAACAATAATAATCTTCAACCAACTTTTTCCAACAATCAGATTAAACAATAATAATCTTCAGCCAACAGTACAAAATGACTAACTCTTTCTAATTTTCTAACTAATACAATACACATTACGCTATTTCATTTTTTTTAACACATTTGTTTTGATCATTTTTTTAAATGTAAACATTGACTTGGCATTTTTAACTACATTCTCCAAGCCATTCCATAATCTAATTCCCTGAATTGAGGTAGAACGTCCCTTCAAACTGGTTCTGAATTGTGGTTTTACAAACAACTCTGTCCCCTTAAGATTATAACAACTTTGTCTTTTAACAAAGTGCATTTGGATATTTAAAGGTAATGCATTATTTTGAGCTCTATACATAACTGATAAAATATTATAGTCTACCAAATCATGGAACTTCAATAACTTTAGTTGATAAAATAATGTACTTGATGGATGACGGTAATGCTTTCTAGTGATAATTCTTACGGCTCTTTTCTGTAATACAAAAATAGGTTTTGTGATTGTTTTACACGCATTCCCCCAAACATCAATACAATAGATTAAGTGTGGAACAATGATTGTGTTATACAACAAATACAGAGCTTTATCATTCAATAGGTCTCTGACTTTGTACAGTACTGCAATCGATTTAGCTATTTTTATTCTTACAGAATTTATGTGTTGTTTCCATGTCAGTTTGTCATCAATGATAACACCCAAAAACTTCACCTCACTCACTCTACAAATCTCAACATCCTCAATTTTGAGTGGAACATCAACAGTTTTCTTTTTATTACCGAATATCATGTAATTAGTTTTTTCTAGATTTAATGATAATTTATTTATTTTAAACCAAGTTTGTATCTTGACAAATTCTGTCTTTATCAATTCCAACATTTGTTCTATATCTTCCCCTAAACAGAAAAAAGTGGTATCATCAGCAAAAAGTACACATTTAAGGAGTCCTGACACATTTACCAAGTCATTCACATATAAAATAAAAAGCTTTGGTCCAAGTACAGAGCCTTGGGGAACTCCACATGTGATATTACAGAGGTCAGATCTTACATCATTTATTTGTACAAATTGTTTTCTATCTTTTAAGTAGCTAGATACCCACTGTAATGCTGGTCCTCTAATACCATATTTGTTCAGTTTTTCTAGGAGAATGGTGTGATCAATAGTATCGAATGCTTTTTTTAAATCAACAAAAATACTGATACAATATTGTTTTTGATCGACAGCAGTAGTTATTTGTTCCATTAATTCCATGAGAGCCATTGATGTAGAGTTTTTTTTATCTAAACCCATACTGACTGTTGCTTAGAATATTTTGTTTATCTATAAATTGGTCTAGTCTGTTCACAAATAGTTTTTCAAGAATTTTTGAAAACTGTGGTAACAAGGATATAGGTCTATAATTGTTGAATACACATTTATCACCATTTTTAAAAAGAGGAACGACCTTAGCTACTTTCATATTACTGTATCTGGAAATATTCCTGTTGAAAATGATAAGTTACGGGTGTGGTCGTGAGATGGAGTGAGTCGCACTTGCCAGTGCTCCGGGTAAAACTTGTTTTTTAGTACCACCAAGCCCTCTACATTTAATATTTTTTGCCTATTATCACGCACACAACTTCCATCAAAACATTTCTTTTAAAGATTTTAAATTAAAAATGTCTCAAAAGTCGACAAGATCGAAGAAGGACGCTGAGAAGGAGGACGCTGGCCTAACCCATACGGAAAAGATATATATAAATTTTATAAAGTTTTTATATGTTTTGTTTGAAACTTATATTTTTTGTATAATGCATTGAAACCAGGAATAAGATCCTTAGTAAATTTGTATAAAATGAAACATATATAATTTGTATACTTATAAGAACAATATATGACAGTAATTTCACATATAATATCCTTAGTAGGAAAATGTACTATTAAACTTACCTGTATACAGGGGTGCAACTACATATTTTTGAGGTGGATGCGAAAACATCAACGGCGCCCCCCCCCCCCGCGCGCTCCCTTTACCTGCCGCCTCATACAGCTTTCCTCCCTTAGTCATGCACTTAGAAAATACAGTAGCAATATTACAGATTTTTTTATGTTACATATCATATCAGGTGATAATTTCAATGATAAACAAATAAGAAGTTTAATAAAGTAAAAATGTATAACAGTAGTGGTAATCAGTGCTCAACATTTTATGTAGTGAAAATATGAAATCTTAACAGCCTGGAGTCCATGTCAGTGTTTTAACATTTATGACATTTAAACTGTTACTTTCCGTGAAAGAAGACAATGAAAAATGGTCATCAGAAATTCAAACCATCATGGTATACAGTATAGGTTTTTGTTGCTTCCCTAATGTAATTATTCCTACCTGATGTTATCACTTGTCTCCTCTATCACTGACCTCGTGTCTGTCTCCTTCACCCTTTGTCTGTGGCATTCTGCACTGTCATATGGTCAAAAAAGCATTATATATTAGTTGTAAAAATTACAGATCTTAATACAGTTTTTAAAAATAATGTTTACATGTTATTGCTTGGGATTAAGTAGCTGTTCCCTCACTTCCACCTGCATTAGACCAACCTGTTGCCTTCCCCAGTCTGTCCTGATTCCTCTGTCATCTTCTCTTCCTTCTCTCCATCCTCACAGCTGAATGACATTAATTTTGTGTTAAGTAGGTTTAAAAATACAGCAGTCAAACCACAATAGAAATTAAACTTTAATTTAAATCATCTCCTTGTTGGATAACAGTTACTGACTGTACATTTCATCTAATCTGACTTACCAGATACATCACAACACACACCACTGTAGTGATATTAAATAAGACATTTAAACTCAAGTGTCCCTCTGCCAAAAAGGTTGGTAACATGGGTCACCAACCTTTTTGAGTCTCAGGGCTATAGTGACACTGAGGACTAATTTGTCTGATACACACATAAACTTGTACAACTCATCTTTAATTAAAGAATCAATAATAATAAATGTACATATGAGTGTATAAATTGCAGCACTGGAACATAGCTGGGAACTGCCACCACAACAGTTTAGCTTGTGTTAATGTTTCCTGAGTTTTATTTAGGTCATTCTTACACTTAGTGTGTGGATGTGTGGGACATGTATAAAATATTCATAAAAATATTAAACAAATCACGTCTTTAGGGGAGGCTACATTTATTTAACAGCCAAATATGTCATGCAAAATAGAAGAAATCTGATGGGATCAAACGTTTACATAAATGAACATCTTACCAAGAAAAATGGAAAAATTGCAAAAGAAGCAAGGTGGTTAAAAAACAAAGAAAAAAAAATAGCAGCAACATGGACTAAAAATGGATACGTCTTTATCAAAGCAAAGGAAGGGTCTCAGCCTAAAATGATAAAAGAACTGACGGATCTGGATGAATTCAAGAGATGAAAATTACAAAGCAATGAAACGATAAAATATACAGTGAAATGAACAAATACATTAGAACATGACAACATACGAAGACTCAGAAGCTAAAATATATAATGTTGAAAATGTGATTGATGCAAATTTTTTTCCTGTAATAAAAGATAGCGAATATTATAATGAAGAGCAGTTTAATGACATCAATATATCAAATGGAGTTCTATCCATTATTCACTTTAATAGCAGAAGTATAAATGCAAACATATCCAAAATAACAGATTACTTAAAACAATTAAATAGAACTTTTACGATAATAGCGCTGTCAGAGACATGGCTTAATGATGATAACACAAGTAATATTCACATCGAGGGGTATGAATTATATCATATGAACAGAAATAATAAAAGAGGTGGTGGTGTCGCACTATTTGTCAATAATGAAATAAAATGTAAATTAAATAATGAAATGTCAATAATAGTTGATAATATTATGGAAATGATAACAATAGAAATTATAAACAAAAACGATAGAAACATAATAATAAGTTGTGTATATAGATCACCAGGAGCAAATATAGAAACATTCACTGATAAAATCTTGGAACTAATGGAGAAGAGTTTTAATAAAAATATTTTTTTGTGTGGAGACTTTAAAGGTTCAGTATGCAGTTTCTGTAGAACTGCAGCACTTAGAAATATTTTCAACAGGCAAAGCATTCTGATCCCTCCCCCTCAGAGCCATATGTGGCTCTGCCCCCTTGTGGTCTGTTGAATTTCAAATTCAAGCTCTGTTTTTATTGGCTGATTCAAATTCAAGCTCTGTTTTTATTGGCTGGTTACAAACTCTGTTTTTATTGGCTGGAAAATGGCGGGTCACCTTTTCTTTTTAGAAATGCTTATTTACCACCTGGAGAAGCAAGGGGACAATATTTTTTTTTATTTTTTTTCAGAGATTACCTGGCTAACATCAGTCTGTCAGGAGGTAGTGACAGAGTGAAGAAATATGTTCATAAAAAAAGCTACATACTGAAGCTTTAACATTGATATGGGAAATAAAACAGATTCAAATAACATAAGCACATTTATAAACTCAATGTACAGTTTAAATATGTATCCATTGATATCAAAGCCAACAAGAATTACAACTCATAGTGCCACAATAATTGATAATATTTTCACAAATATAACAAATGGGGATGTGATAGGTGGTATCTTAACGACCGACTTAAGTGATCATTTACCAGTTTTCACAATCTTTAAAAATGATCAAAATATCACAAAAGCAGTCACAACGAAGAAAAAGATCATAAACACATCAAAAAAAGTTTTGGAAAAATTGAAAGAGGATCTGGATAAACAAGACTGGAATGATGTGTATGTTGATGATGCGAACAGAGCATATGATGAGTTTATGAATATCTTGGAAACCCTGTATGTAAAGAATTGTGTGCAAACAAATTACACAAAGAGAAATACGAATGATCAACCATGGATGACAAAAGGGTTAAGAAATGCATGTAAAAAAAAGAATTATTTGTATTCATGTTTCTTGAAATTACGAAGTCAGAGCGCAGAAGAAAAATATAAAAAGTATAAAAATAAATTAGTAGGGATTATAAGGAAACATAAGAAAGAATATTATAGTAAATTATTAGATAAAACTAATGGTGATATGAAAGCAACATGGCGAGTAATGAATGGTGTACTGAAGAATCATAAAGCAAAAACTGGTATTTCAAAATATTTTGTAAAAGACAACGATGAAGTTCATGATGAAAATGAAATTGTTAATGGATTTAATCAATATTTTGTAAATGTTGGATCAAGCCTTGCAGCTAAGATACCAAAAGTAGATAAAAATATGATCCACTCAATTACAGGTTGTGCAAATAGTATTTTCCTAAATGGAACTAACAAAGAGGAAATAATGAATGTAGTAAAACATCTTACAGACAAGAGATCGAAAGACTGGGTGGACATGGATATGATGTTTGTAAAGGACATAATGAGCCATATTATTGAGCCGTTCACATACATATGTAACTTATCATTTTCAACAGGAATTTTTCCAGATAATATGAAAGTAGCTAAGGTCGTTCCTCTTTTTAAAAATGGTGATAAATGTGTATTCAACAATTATAGACCTATATCCTTGTTACCACAGTTTTCAAAAATTCTTGAAAAACTATTTGTGAACAGACTAGACCAATTTATAGATAAACAAAATATTCTAAGCAACAGTCAGTATGGGTTTAGATCAAAAAACTCTACATCAATGGCTCTCATGGAATTAATGGAACAAATAACTACTGCTGTCGATCAAAAACAACATTGTATCAGTATCTTTGTTGATTTAAAAAAAGCATTCGATACTATTGATCACACCATTCTCCTTGAAAAACTGAACAAATATGGTATTAGAGGACCAGCATTACAGTGGGTATCTAGCTACTTAAAAAATAGGAAACAATTTGTACAAATAAATGATGTAAGATCTGACCTCTGTAATATCACATGTGGAGTTCCCCAAGGCTCTGTACTTGGACCAAAGCTTTTTATTTTATATGTGAATGACTTGGTAAATGTGTCAGGACTCCTTAAATGTGTACTTTTCGCTGATGATACCACTTTTTTCTGTTCAGGTGAAGATATAGAACAAATGTTAGAATTGATAAAGACAGAATTTGTCAAGATACAAACTTGGTTTAAAATAAATAAATTATCATTAAATCTAGAAAAAACTAATTACATGATATTCGGTAATAAAAATAAAACTGTTGATGTTCCACTCAAAATTGAGGATGTTGAGTACTACTCTGACTACTCTGACTGACGAAGCCCTCTGGAGTGAGGGTGAAACGTTTCTACTAAAAAGAAACTGTCCAGATGAACTGAGTGAGAATGAGCGGATTTGATACCTGGACTATTGAGAATGAACTTTCTTGTCTTGAACCACTTTGGACATGTCTGCCTGCCTGGGAGGAGTCGACGAGGGACAAGCCCCCAGAAACCATCTTGGCTACAGCAAACTGGTTGGTCCACTTAAGTTGTTTACTTGGTGGGGTAGCTTCAGTTTGCTTTGGACTACTCTGACTGACGAAGCCCTCTGGAGTGAGGGTGAAACGTTTCTACTAAAAAGAAACTGTCCAGATGAACTGATTGAGAATGAGCGGATTTGATACCTGGACTATTGAGAATGAACTTTCTTGAGGATGTTGAGATTTGTAGAGTGAATGAGGTGAAGTTTTTGGGTGTTATCATTGATGATAAACTGACATGGAAACAACACATAAATTCTGTAAGAATAAAAATAGCTAGATCGATAGCAGTACTGTACAAAGTCAGAGACCTATTGAATGATAAAGCTCTGTATTTGTTGTATAACACAATCATTGTTCCACACTTAATCTATTGTATTGATGTTTGGGGGAAAGCGTGTAAAACAATCACAAAGCCTATTTTTGTATTACAGAAAAGAGCTGTAAGAATTATCACTAGAAAGCATTACCGTCATCCATCAAGTACATTATTTTATCAACTAAAATTATTGAAGTTCCATGATTTGGTAGACTATAATATTTTATCAGTTATGTATAGAGCTCAAAATAATGCATTACCTTTAAATATCCAAATGCACTTTGTTAAAAGACAAAGTTGTTATAATCTTAAGGGAACAGAGTTGTTTGTAAAACCACAATTCAGAACCAGTTTGAAGGGACGTTCTACCTCAATCCAGGGAATTAGATTATGGAATGGCTTGGAGAATGTAGTTAAAAATGCCAAGTCAATGTTTACATTTAAAAAAATGATCAAAACAAATGTGTTAAAAAAATATATGTGAAATAACGTGATGTGTATTGTATTAGTTAGAAAATTAGAAAGAGTTAGTCATTTTGTACTGTTAGTTAGAAAATTAAAAAAGAGTTAATAATTTTGTACTGTTGGTTGAAGAATATTATTGTTTAACCTGACTGTTGGAAAAAGTTGGTTGAAAATTATTATTGTTTACATGGTTTGACTACTGTTGTTTAATCTGATTGTTGGAGATAAGGGGCAGATATAATAAGATTTATTCTTCTTTCTGCCACCTTTCATTTTTTTACATCTTGTACACTATCATTATGAGATTGCCTTGTATTGTTTCTTTTGTAAAAAAAATGAACAAATTT
Organism: Garcialebias charrua; assembly: GCA_038048925.1. Classification (NCBI taxonomy): domain Eukaryota; kingdom Metazoa; phylum Chordata; class Actinopteri; order Cyprinodontiformes; family Rivulidae; genus Garcialebias; species Garcialebias charrua. Next base: position 15,802 of record JBBPBX010023220.1, on the reverse strand, counting down.
AATAAACAAACATAAACAAAATATGGGACGATTCCTATTAGGCTAGCTTTAGCTAACCTGAATATTTTACAACCCTCCTGTCCTGCTCATACACTGACAGTACTTACCTAATATCTTTTAACCACATTGAAAGGCTTTTTTTTCATCCTTCCAACAACTTCCTTTTCCTGTTTTGCGCCCTGGAAAGTTTTTCTGCCGCTCCAAAGTCAAGTGCACGAGTGAAAAAATAAATAATTAAATAAATAACGTGCCTGTGTGCGTTCTCTAGGGGTGCGTGTTCACAGCACCTGTGTGTGAAGGGAGAGCAGAGAGATAGGAGGAGGGAGGTGAGGGAGCAGGGGGGGGCGCCTAAGCAGTGCTGTTTCCCTTTTATTGATCATTTCATGCAGTTAAAGAAGATGCCTGCTAGAAAAACATTTTTTCTAGAGACGGTTTTGGCGCCCCCTGTAGGGCAACGCCCGTATGCCTTGCATAACCTGCATAGTGGCGATTTGCGACCCTGCTTCCAGGGTCCCACAGGCCAAAAAGGCCCAATAGGACTCCTTCTTCAGCCTGACAGCATCCCTCACCGCCGGTGTCCACCACCGGGTTCGAGGGTTGCCACCACGACAGGCACCAACAACCTTGCGGCCACAACTCTGATACCAAATACATCAGAGTTGGGATACCAAATACATATCCCATGTATTTGTGGTATGTACCCAGTAAGTATTTATGTGCTACTGTGTATGTATTCCTACTTAAGTGACATTATTTTGAGCAAAGTTCATACAAGAGCTAGTACTAATTGGGTATGATTCAATTCAGTTCAATTCAGTTTATATAGCACCAAGTCACAACAGAAGTCATCTCAGGGCACTGAACACATACAGTATGTATGTACCTGGTAATTTAAAGGGGGTGTACCTGTTACTTACTGCACACTTAGAGAGTACTTGCCAAGTACATATCAGGTACACACCTGGTATGGACAGTGTACTTATCTGATGCTTACTGAGTAATAAATTATAAAATTATTGTATACTTTCAGAATACATACCGGATACAATCCAGGTACACACCTGGTATCTATAGGGTATGTAGCTGGTACTTCTTACTTGGTGTGTAACTGTTATATAATTGGTATTTTCTTACTTACACTGTCCTTACAGGTTGTGTGAATCACATACTAGGTACTTACAGGGTATGTACTTGTTCCTTACTGTAAGTACCAGATATGTATCCAAAATGTAATGGCCTGTATAATGTATTGCTGCCTAACTGATATTGTTTTTTAACAAAATTCATACCAAAGTTGCTTGCGTACTGCTTGCCCCTTCAGTGACTCCACATTGAAGTTGTTTGTTTTAGCTGGCATGATGAAGAAAACCACCACTGTCACATCATTTTTATGAACCTGTGGAAAAAGTTGTTGAAGTTTGGTAATTGTGGCTCTTGATGGTGTGATGCAAAATACACAGAATGTGGGGGCTCTCACCCGCAGTAAGTAGTTGAGTCTGGACAGTGATTCCAGAAAAATATCAGCTCCCTTGTTGGAGAACTCGTACCGTCCAGCAATGAAGAAGAACAGAGTTTTTTCCAAGCTGAAGTCAAGATGCCTGTCAGGATAAAAAGGTTTAATGAATGCTATTACAATCAGACATCAGCTAAGTTAGTGATAATATCCTTTATGATAACATGCTAACTCAATTTGATGGAGCAACGTTATAAAAAAAAAAGATGAGTTTCCTCAGGACCGGTCATCCAGCTCTCCCACCCATAAAAGTGTCCTCTGACGAATTCCTGGATCCGAGCCTTGTTGGTGGAGTGCTTGTTCTGAAACTCATGCATGGCGGAGAACTTCTTCACATTCAGTCCGTTTGGTGTCACCACATCTGAACCAACATGACAAAAACAGTTTAACAGAGCTGGGTTGAGTTTGACCTCACTGTGAAGTAGAAACAAATCTCAAAAGTCAGACTGAATCTTTGGTTTTGGTCATTTATATTGAGCCATTGTGCAAGGGTTGGGTTAGATCAATGATCACTGAATTAGGTCAGTCACGTCAAGAATGTTATCTATGTTATAATCAAAAAAGGCGTTCAATACAGGATCAACTGGACTTAATTTGTTGCAGAAAACGTTTCGACTTCTGTCCAGAAGTCTTTTTCAATTCTGAATGAATGAAAGCTGTGAGAACGAGAAGTTTTATACAAGCCACGCACCAACATATGAAATTAAAATACCTAACATGCCCATTCTATTTAAATTGACAAAACAAAACAACACATCACACCTGGGGGTTTGTAACACATACATGTAAATTGAAAGATCACACCTTAACAGTAGGAGGTTCCCTTGAGGTCTCTGGTAGAAGACACAAACTGTATGTAAATTGACACAAAACACCTCCCAAACAACAACAGAGGCTACTCAGAGAAACTTTGTTAGTCTAATTTACAGACAAGACATCCCTGCTCCCATCCAGTGTAAAACGTTTCGGAATCAAATCCAAAACTGAGTTATAAGTCTTAGAAAGTTATCGTGGAACGTTATCTATGTTAGTTTGACTCAGGAGACAATCAACATCGACAGTTCACTTCAGATTTTTCCATTCACTCATCATGGACACTAATTTCACATTCATTTTGGGTTTTAAATGTTTTTTTTTAGCCTTTCCACATGGACTGATTATACAAAATACTGCTTCAATTGTATTTGAAAACCAAATATGAACTTGGGCATTTTCTCTGATTTACACAGTGTCAAAATTGTATATACTGTATCCGCTCATTCTCAATCAGTTCATCTGGACAGTTTCTTTTTAGTAGAAGCGTTTCACCCTCACTCCAGAGGGCTTCATCAAACTGGTTGGTCCACTTAAGTTGTTTACTTGGTGGGGGAACAGTGTGCTGGAACTACTCTGACTGATGAAGCCCTCTGGAGTGAGGGTGAAACGTTTCTACTAAAAAGAAACTGTCCAGATGACCTGATTGAGAATTATCGGATTTGATACCTGGATTATTGAGCATGAACTTTCTTGTATATACTGTACTTTGAACCTTTCCTCATTTGTACTACAACTTCAAAATTTTGACTGAGATTTTATACAATAGGCCAAGAAAAACAATGTGTAATGTGGTGAGGTTTAAAAAATATATGGTACACTATTCCATCCATCCATCCATCCATTTTCGTCCGCTTATCCGGGGTCGGGTCGCGGGGGTAGCAGCCTAAGTAGGGAGGCCCAGACTTCCCTCTCCCCAGCCACTTGAAGCAGCTCCTCTGGGGGAATCCCAAGGCGTTCCCAGGCCAGCCGAGAAACATAGTCCCTCCAGCGTGTCCTGGGTCTTCCTCTGGGTCTCCTCCCGGTGGGACATGCCCGGAACACCTCACCAGGGAGGCGTCCAGGAGGCATCCTAACCAGATGCCCGAGCCACCTCAACTGGCTCCTCTCGATGTGGAGAAGCAGCGGCTCTACTCCGAGTCCCTCCCGGATGACTGAGCTTCTCACCCTATCTCTAAGGGAGAGTCCAGACACCCTGCGGAGAAAACTCATTTCAGCCGCTTGTATCCGAGATCTCGTTCTTTCGGTCACAACCCAAAGCTCATGACCATAGATGAGGGTGGGAACGTAGATCGATCGGTAAATTGAGAGCTTTGCCTTTCGACTCAGCTCTCTCTTCACCACGACAGACCGGTACAGCGCCCGCTTCACTGCGGATGCTGCACCTATCCGCCTATCGATCTCACGCTCCAGTTTTCCCTCATTCGTGAACAAGACCCGAGATACTTAAACTCCTCCACTTGGGGCAGGACCTCCTCCCCGACCCGGAGAGGGCATGCTACCCTTTTCCGGCTCAAGACCATGGCCTCGGATTTGGAGGAACTGATCCTCATCCCGGCCGCATCACACTCGGCTGCAAACCGCTCCAGCGAAAGCTGTAGATCACGATCTGATGAAGCCAATAGGACCACATCATCTGCAAAAAACAGAGAAGCGATTCTAAGGCCACCAAAACGGATCCTCTCAACACCTTGGTTGCGCCTAGAAATTCTGTCCATAAAAGTTATGAACAGAATCGGTGACAAAGGGCAACCTTGGCGGAGTCCAACTCTCACTGGAAACGAGCCTGACTTACTGCCGGCAATGCGGACCAAGCTCTGACACCGGTCGTACAGGGACCTAACAGCCCATATCAATGGGCCTGGTACCCCATACTCCCGGAGTACCCCCCACAGAACCCCCCGAGGGACGCGGTCGAATGCCTTTTCCAAGTCCACAAAGCACATGTAAACTGGTTGGTACACTATTTTCAAGTAAAACTCTGAAATGTGGCCTGCATTCCCACTTTTACTCCGATACCCCAAATAAAAATTCAGTCCAACAACTTGCTCTGAGAGGTCACTTAGTAACCTATTAGATTTATTCTCAGTATAAATCCAGCTCTTGTGTATAGGTTTCAGAGATTTCTTACAGAATGTTAGTGATCAATAAACATTATAAAAACCAAGAAGCATGCCTCACAGGTTAACTTTACTGACAAGCTTAAAGCAGGATTAGGACATTAAACAATACATGGGCGTAGCCAGGATTTTATGAGGGGCGGTTCGTTTGAAGGAAAAGTGGACCTGGAAAGAGCAACACGCCTCAGTGGTTCACTGGAAGCGCGTCGGGTTGCCACTCCAAACTTTATCTCGACTCGGGTTCGATCCTTACTTGGTTGAACTTATTTTACGTTTGTCTTTTATTGGATTTAAAAAAAGGAGTTTGTGTTAACCACAGGTATATTAAGTCTATGGTGTTAACCGGTTCGACATTAGCGGCGTCTCCATACCTTCTCTTTCCACCTCTCTTAACACAGAACTTGTGTTGTGCGGGAGTTGTAAGTGGGACTTCATAGGCAAAGTGGGCGGTTTGTTCGAACCCCCCGAACCCCCCCTGGCTACGCGCTTGCAATAGCACATCTATCATTTGAAAATGGCAGAAGTATTGCACAACTGCAAATCTTCTAAGACATGGCCACCTAAACCAATAGCCAAGGGAAGGAGAACATTGTTTGAAAAGCAGCCAAGATGACCACCTTAACTCTGGGGGGTTGGGCTGTTAAGTATCTTCTGAGTAAGGGTTGCCTGCTCAATCATCCAGGTAGATAACAAAAAGGTTAAATGGCGTCAAGTGGACCAGTTTTCGTCCCCCATCCAGAGGACTTCCTCAGCCTACGGCCTGCCAACCAGATCTGTCCCATAGGTAGCCTTCACTGCTGTGTTTCAAGCCAACCTCCTGTTAGAATCTCAAAAGTAGGCTTTTAACGCATGCAAAACACACCCATCCAAAACAATCATCATGTACAACAATCAAATGTTTTAGGCCAGATGGCCGACTTGCTACTCACAGAAACAGCCTGATGAGGACAACCAAGGCCAAAGTGGTTCAGAAAAAGGTTTGTAAGCTCAGTCATCCATAACAACAACAACAACAACAACAACAACAACAACAACAACAAAAACAACAACAACAACAACAACAACAAAACGTTAAATTGTGTCATCTGCAGATTGGTCAACAGATCTGGTTGGCAGGCCGTAGACTGAGGAAGTCCTCTGGATGGGGGATGAAACCTTTCTCACTTAAAGAAAAAACAGGTCCCGATGACATGATTTAAACTTTGTTGTTGTTATTGTCTTCTGAGTCTTCAACCTGCACATCCAGATGTCCTGCAGGTCGAGGAGAGTTGATCTGATGGCCCGCTCAGCTGTGCAGAACACCCTTTTAGGTGCTTTGACGCCCTCTTTGATGAAGTTGCCCATCCAGGTGGTGATGCTCCCAATCACGATGATCTCGATGGTGCAGGTGTAGAAATTCTTGAGCGTCTTTCCCTGAAGTTTCTGAGGCATGTGAGATGGAAGATGTGCTGTCTAGTGTTTGTGACTGATTGGAGCTGACAGTTTCTTTATGCGAGTGTTATGAAGGCAAATTTTAGTTTAAAGAAAACATTTGCATTTATGTTTTATGTCAAATAGTTAATCTTAAAGCTAGGTTGGTCTTGTGTGGGCAGTCATCCAGAATAGAGTGTATCTTATTTGCTGTACTAATGTGAAAGTGTTTTATTATAAAAAACAGTTGCATACAGGCTTTGACTCCTATTTTTGTGACTTTGCAGTGTTACAGCCAACATAAAGCTGATGATTTAACACATTCATTGACTTGACCAGTGTTCCCTCAGATGAAATGATATTGGTTAGATTGAGTAACTACCCAGGAACCATCAAGGTTCAAACCTACCGTGAACTGGAAACTGCTGGAACACCAGTGTCTATGTGAAACCAGTTTATAGATTAAAATGGTAGAAGCTCCTGTTCCAAAAGCCACACCTTTAAGTTGGACTAAAATCGGCAGCTGTCCACATGGACAAGACAAATGTATTCTGGAGAAAAGTGTGATGGTTGGACAAGACAAAAACTGAGCTGTTTGCCACAATGAGATGTGTATGTCAAGAAAAGGCAAGGCAAGGCTTTGAGATCTAACAACGCTTTACCATCAGTCAAGCATGAGGATGGTACCATCATACTGTGGCACAAAGTAGATGCAATAATGAAGAAGTAGGTTCAAAGCCTTCATCTTCACCTCTCATCAACAGACAATTGAAACTTGGACACAGTTGGGTGTTCAAACAGGTGGACTTTGTTGTAAAAGAAGTGTCCATGCTAGGAAAATTCTGCCAGGAAGTGTGGTCAAACATCAGCCAACATTCTTATTGATGCACACAAAAGGGGCATTTAACCACAAGACCCAATAAAAGCCCAAATGAAAACATTATTCATGCCCATGATGAGTGTGTGGAAAGTTCTGATCACATGTCTGTGTGTGTATGAAACGTCTCTACCTGGTTTCCTGTGCAGCATGTGGTTGGCCTCCACAGCAGTGATCTGAGACACTGTGGTGAAAACGTGAGCGCAGTGTACCGCTGCTCGCTCCAGGCAGTACCGATGATAGATCTGCCTCTCGCCTGCCTCTTTATCAACGTTGAACTACAACACACAGAAAGCACAGGTCACCTTTCATCTCCTAAATGTAGAGGAAAGTTTTGGCAGAAGAACATGACTTGCTCTGTGTGGAAGAACGTGTAAAATAATTCAGTCTTAAAAGTCACACGATTGTACGCATTGGTGTCAGAAGCATTTGTAATGTGAGGAGGCAGGGGACACACCAGTGTATGTGTGTGTGTGTGTGTGTGTGTGTGTGGGGGGGTTCTGGGTGTCCTCCGTCAAAAGATTTTGAATAAAGTAGATGCCATTTCCTGCATTCTGGTGTATTTTAGCAGGTTGTTAAACATCTACGTATTCATTCAACATTTTAGAGAGCAACATGAAGTAACCTGACCAACAGCTCCCCTTGTGTGAATAGATCATGCTCCACTTCTGTAATGCCTTCTAACAAGATACCTCTGTAATGAAAGGTCGGCATAAATGTCTCCCCGTTAGTGTTCTTTGTTCAGAAAATCCACACATCACATCTACATTTCAGGATCTGGTTATTATCCAGTAGACACAGATTAAATATTAAATATGAATATTTCTATATTTATCAGCACAGTAATAGTGTTACATACGTTAGTAGTTGTAAACACTCAAAAGAGTGCATATAATGGTTTAGTGCTTACCTTTAACCTAAACATTGAAGGAGAAAACATTCTTAAAGGAGACCACATATTGGTTTTATAAATTAAAAAAAATAAAAAATTTAATCACGTTAAAAGTTATGTTGTCTTTGGTTCCCGTTTCTTAGTGTTTGTGAATGACAGGGATTAACTTAAAACACTTTGTAGAACGGTGCTTTATGAAGTTCTGCCATACCGGCAGATATGTCTGCACTTTTCTTAGACCTGTCTAAAGCTTTTGACACAGTGGATCATAACATCTTGTGTCATAAGCTCTCAGAAATCGGTTTCTCAGATCACACCATTGGTTGGTTTTCTAACTATCTTTCTGATTGGAGGCAATGTGTTCAACGTAACGGTACTTCTTCCAGTTATTTAACAGTCAACAATGGTGTATCACAAGGCTCAGTCTTAGGACCAACCCTCTTTACAATCTACATAGGTAATGTAGGTCAGAGCATCCCCGATGCATCCTTACATTTCTATGTTGATGACACAGTTGTTTACTGTTGAGCTAAAACAGTTGCTAAGACTTTCCAGTTACTGCAATCCGCTTTTGACATCATCCAGTCAGATTTGTTCCGTCTCAAACTTGTCCTAAATGCTGTTAAAACCAAAGGGATGCTTTTTCAAATAGGAAGTCGATCCCAGCAGTTCTTCCTTTGATTTTATCCTCAAACGGTGTCCCTATTGAGTTTGTTGATTCCTATAAATATTTGGGTATCCTGGTTGATTCGCATCTCTCTTTTAAACTCCATGTGGAAAACCTAGTAAAGAAACTGAAAGTTAAACTGGGTTTCTTTTTCAGAAACAGATCATGTCTAACACTGAATGTTAGGAAACGCCTTGTATCTGTGACTTTCCTTCCCTCCATTGATTACGGTGACATTCTCTACATGAATGCTCCTACAAGCACCCTGCGGATGTTGGATGTTGTCTATCATGGTGCACTAAGATTCATAACTGGTTGTGATTATCGTACCCACCACTGCACCCTGTATTCACTGGTTAACTGGACATCATTAACCTCACACAGACTCTTCCACTGGTACATTTTCATCTTTAAATCACTTCTTGGTCTGCTGCCTTCATACATCTCCTCCTACATGTCTCTGCGTGAGTGCAGCTACAGCGTGCGCTCTCAGGACATGATTACCTGCAGTGTTCCGTCAGTGAGGACTGAACTTGGAAAAAGGGCCTTCTCCTACTCTGCTCCTGCTTCATGGAATATCTTACAAAAAGATCTGAAGCTCTCGACCTTGACTTCTCTAAATGGTTTTAAGAATCTGTTGGAATCCTGGCAAAAACCAATGCAGACATGTTCCTGTTTTTAGTTTTCTACATTTGCCTTATACGGGTAATCTATCTGTTCCCTTTCAGTTCGGTCTCTCGGTGCAACATACTTGCTATGGGAATTGCACCCCCGCGCAATTACCTGAAGGAATACATTCACGCCTTTTACGGCAGGGGGCGTCACCCGCGCCAGAGGTACCGCCCTTTAGGTACTTAGGCGACTGATGCCCCATCCAACTGTCTCTTTTTTGCCTTCACCTCGCAAAACCTGAATTACCTCTCTTCGAGGGACTTCTCTGCTGCTCCATCGCTCAACCTGAGGTGAGCTTGTTCCTTGCACAGAGCGCACAGAGAATTTTTCCCTCCGTACTGCACATTTCTATGACCATTTCTATAACCTCGAAGTATTTTTCTCTCCTCTCCCCACAGGTTGCTTCGCTACAACGGTGTAATAACTACGCCACAACTGCTACCCCGGCTAACATACTAGCGAGCTAGCCAGCGAAAGCGACACGACGGAGGAGACACCTGAACAACGAAGAAAAAGGATTCTGGAAGGTCTCGCTCGCCTTGTCTTGGACATGCCTCCGGAGAAGGCAAAGCGAAAGACAAAACTTCAAAGGAAAGCCAACGGGACGGCGAGCCCAACCTCGCGCGCCTGTCCCAGTGGCTGTGGATTCGCCCTCACAGCGACGGACACCCACGAGGCCTGTCCAGTCTGCCTGGGTATATTTCATGCAAGACAAGCTCTGGACGCGCCCGACTCTTGCCCACACTGCAGCCAGATGCTGGACGCGGTGCTGCGGCAACGGGTGGACCTCGTGGCCAAGGCCATGGAAGCTCAGCCGGTCCACTGGACCCGGACACCACGGAGACCCTCACTCCGACACCAGAGCTCAAACACTTGGCTCTACACGACAGCACACACGTCGAATGGGGCGACAGCCCTGACCTGCTTGCTCCCATGGTGGACCTAACAGTCGAATTCGACACCAATAGCATGATGAATGAAGACGAGATCTCCATCTCAGCCTCGGGCGAATTTTCGGCGGAGGAGCCAGAACTCGAAATAGAGGATCCGGGAGAGGACCTCCCCAGGACCCTGATACCTGCGCTCCCTGAAACGGACTTTCTCCATCCCTGTTCGACCTGTGCCACAGAGCATCGGACACGTTAAACCTTCCCTGGCCGGAACCCCCACCTCGCCAACAGGTTACGAGGCTGGCGGGGAACTATTTTTATTCAAAACAGCAGGTTGCAACAAGGCAAAGGACGCCCGTCTTCCCAGACTTAATAATAATAATAATAATAATGAATTTAATTTATAACGCACTTTTCATTAATGAAAATCTCCAAGTGCTAGAAGGACTAGCGCTGTGGACCAGAGGGAGTCCTCAAAGACTTCCTCACGGAACTGACCCGCACCTGGCCTCAACTACGTGCGCCTATGCTCCTTCCTCTCTCTCAATTCCTCGACGTGGAAGGCATGGATCAGGTGGGTTTAGCCAACGCGCCTCAGATCGAGGACACGCTGGCATCCCACCTGGCTCCCAAGTCATCAGGAACAAAACCGACTCTCCCCAGCAAAGCTTGCAGAGCCTCAGCGTCGCTTCTCGAGAAGTGCTACAGAGCTCAAGGACTCGCGGCGCGCGCCATGAACGCGTCCGCGATGATGCAGGCTTACCTCGCAGAAAAACTCCAACAACTGCAGGAAACCTCGGATAAGCAAGCTGCTGCCGAATTACTGGACGAAGCCCGCAGAGCAACAGACTTTGTTCTCCGCATGATGGGGTCAGCTGCTGTGGCTCAGGGCAGAGGTATGGCGGAAGTGGTCATCGCGATCCGCCACCTGTGGATGACGTTGACGGATTTACCGGAGGGACAAAAGGTGCCTTTTCTCCACCACTCGATAGAAGCGGAAGGACTTTTTGGCCAGACTTTGGAGCGAATCCAAACCAAGCTGGACCAACGGCGCAGGCAGGCTGAAGCCCTCAGGGTGGGCATTCCCCGTCGGAGTTTCGCCCCCCCCCCAGAGAACCTGCTGGCGGCAGACCTGCACAGCCGCGGCACCGCTCGACGACGCGTGCGCCACCGCAGAAGCGGATAGCATACGAGGAGGAACCTCGGCAAAGACCCCCGCCAAGCCAATCTCGCTCCGAGCACGCATGGAACAAAAACAGGTTTGTCCCACGCCAAGCGAGCAGGCACAGGGCCTCCTCGGCGAACCGGGACACTCGCCAAAAACGTGCCTGATGAACCAGGCCCACGTTTACATTTCAGACGTCCTCCCGCCCACGCGGTAACGGGAGTGTTCGCACCTTGTTCAGACTTTATTTGTAGCAAAGTACAAATGGCTGATAACTCTGTTGCATGCACAAACCATGTTCTCCCTGCTGTGAGTGACATCAACTCCATTATTGCAGCAAGGATTCTGTTGAGAGTTCGTAAATTTGAACATATTACACCCATTCTCCATAACCTCCATTGGCTTCCTGTCACCTACAGAATTCAGTACAAAACTGCTCTCATTACCCATCAATGCTTGCACGGCACTTCACCTGACTATCTAAAGGACATTCTTGCACCATATTCATCCACCCGGTCTCTACGATCACAGAACAGTAATTTCCTTCATATTCCTCGGACCAAATTGAGGACCATGGGAGACCGAGCATTCTGTGTGGCTGCCCCCCGCCTGTGGAACTCCCTCCCTGATGACCTGAGAGCTCCACAGTCACTGGTTGACTTTAAAAGCAGCATAAAGACCTTTCTTTTTAAGCAAGCCTATTCTGCCTCCACATGATTTTATCTTTGATCTTAGCTGATATCATTATTGATTTTACTTGATTTTATCACTTGTTTTATTTTATTTATTTTTTAAGCAAGCCTAATCTGCATCCACATGATTTTATCTTTGATCTTAGTCGATATTATTATTGATTTTATTTGATTTTATCACTTGTTTTATTTTGATCTTTGCTTTATTACACTTTGTAGCACTTTGAGATTTTTATTAATGAAAAGTGCATTATAAATGGAATTCATTATTATTATTATTATTATTATGAGCAAGGGGCCAGCTAATACACTAACCAGATGAACACGTGACAGGTTTGCACCACAGGAGAGCACGTCGGAGGCCCCAAGGCAGACACAATTTTCACACCCTCGAAGTAGTGGCTGTGATCACGTTACTGTGTGTGTAAAAGAATCGGAGTCGAACCAGAATTTTCCTCATGACTTTGAAAGGAAACTGGGCTCCTTATCAACAAATTATCCTGAGTCTGCTGGCCACAAAGGACCATCCCCACGTTCACACTGTTGCTGCTGCTCCTTTATTATTCATGAAGGACACACAACGCTCGAGCGGTGGAAGAGTAGCACGTGTTTTTCCTCACAAAGCTGCACCAAACTTGTCCCCACACACCAGTACCCCACTGGGTGGGACTACATTTGGACTCAGGAGGTCTGCTCGTTTACAGAAGCAGCAGCCCCTCAATACAATAAATCCTATCTTGGAGGGAAACAGTAGCTTTCCTGTCCAGACTCAATCTAATAAAATTAATGGACTTCATCTGTCTTCGAGGAGACTCGATCAGGGAAGTCTGTTAACACATCAACGTGGAGGCCCACTCCCCAACTTGGTTGACCCTCAAAGACTCACACAGGAAGTCGCAGTCCAGCTGCTTAGGCCAGGATCTGGAATTAATTCCAGCCTGTTAGCTGAGAAGGACAGGCTGATGGCTTCGGGCCTGCCTGAGAATGTGGTAAAAACCATACAAAATGCCCATGCCGGGTCAACACAGTCCCTATACGCACAAAAGTGGCGCATCTTCGAAGCCTGGTGCTCAGAAATAAATATAATTTCTTATGCTTGCGACCTGGCTTAACTACTAACATTCCTTCAGGACTTACTGGAAAAGGGTCATTCTTATTAGAATGACCCTTATTAGAATGACCCTACCTTAGAAGGCTCACCAGCGTCTCTACTTTCTTCGAAAGCTGAAAAGGGCTGGAGCTTCAACCCCCATCATGAGCACCTTCTACAGAGGTGCCATAGAAAGTGTCCTGACCAGCTGCATCACTGTGTGGTTTGGTGCATGTACTGCATCATGCCGCAAGAGCCTCCAGCGCATTGTGAGAGCAGCTGAGAAGATCGTGGGCACCTCCTTGCCCTCACTGCAGGACTTACACAGCAAACGCCTCAATCGGAAAGCCCACCGCATGGCAGGTGATCCCACACACCCACTACACAGCTGCTTCAGACTGCTGCCATCAGGGAGGAGACTGAGGAGTCTCCAGGCTCGAACCAGCAGACTGAGAGACAGCTCTGTTCATCAGGCAGTCAGAATGCTAAACACTCTGCCTGCTCTGCCTCCCCTCCCATTTGAACTGCCTTAACACTAAAACTTTCTCACATATTATCACTCAACACAAAGTTTTTAACACTAGACTCTGTGTCATCAAACGGGTTATCACTAAACTCTCGGTCATGTGCTCATACAGTTTGCACTACTTCTCATACTTGCACTAATGTCTGTATTACATCACTGCCTATAATCATAATACTGTTTACATTCTCTGTTTACATTTATTAATACTGTTTACTTTTATTACTACTGCTTACATGTAATTACTACTGTTTACATTTATTTACACTACTCTAATATCTACACCACTGCTGGTACATATACAGTGTGCTCTGAACGGTCTTATTTAGGGATGCCCAATGTGCCTTACTGCATATGCCACTTTTTGCCTCTACAACAACATCAACTACTACCTCATACATATACTGTGTACATTGACTCATACGCTGCTTTGCCACTTTGCAAATGTCAATGCTAGAAACCTTTAGTTTATTTTAGTTATACTTTTTATACTCTTTTTTTATACTAGTATGCAAAAACTCAGGACAATATTATGTTCATTAAATGTTTAATGTTTTAGTTTTAGAGTTGGTGTAAATTTTCATACTCTTATACCACTATGCAAAAAACTCAGGACAGTGTTAGGTTTACTATTTTATGCTTATGTCTATTATTATATGTTTCAGTGTTTCAATGTTTAGATGTTTACTGTTGCACCGAGGGACTGAGAGAAACGCAATTTCGGTCCTGTGTATGTCCTGCACTGTACATATTGCAGATCTGACAATAAAGTTGACTTTGACTTTGACTTTATTCAATGATTAAAGTGTTCCTTGCACTATGTCCCCAGCCTGTCATGAGGGCTGGGGACATAGGACTCCTGGAGCACATCCAATTATAATGAGACATATGAAAGGTGTGCTTCGAACTAAGCCACCCAGCAGGACCTTGACCCCTGGTTAGGATCTTGGCCTGGTCTTGGGGGCTCTTTGCGACCCGCCATTCGAGCCTCTGAGCGAGATTAAGATAGATCTATCTTATAAAACTGCTCTTCTCCTGGCTCTTTGTTCGGCGAAACGCGTGGGTGACCTCCATGCATTGTCTGTACATCCAATGTGTACCAGATTCGCCCCTGATGGGTCAAAGGTCACACTAAGGCCTAATCCCGCATACACCCCCAAGGTCTTGACTCTGAACCATAGGAGTCTAGACTTTGATCTCTCCTCCTTTCCGCCTGATCCTGTCGTGTCAGTTGCAGACATTTGTGCTACTGCGTACTGGAGCTCTTTAAACACTTTTGCAAAGTACTACAGTTTGGATGTTACTGCGTGTGATGTCACTCAGGCTGTTCTTTCTAATACACAATAGAAAGTAGCTTTGAGATGCCTTCTGGTCAAGGGCAGACGTTCACACTAACAGGCATTTCACTGAGCATTTCAAGGGCGTGAATGAATTACGTTCCCATAGCAAGTATGTTGCACCGAGAGACCGAACTGAAAGGGAACTGAAAGTTATGCACCATAACTCATGTTCCCTGAAGGAAGGGAACGAGGTGCAACATAGCTGGCCCTTTTCAATGCTGAAAGCTCGGTGAAGTGCAATTTTGGAGACAGTTGGAGGGGCGTCAGTCGCCTAAGTACCTAAAGGGCGGTACCTCTGGCGCGGGTGACGCCCCCTACCGTAAAAGGCGTGAATGTATTCCTTCAGGTAATCGCGCGGGGGTGCAATTCCCATAGAAAGTATGTTGCACCTCCTTCCCTTCCTTCAGGGAACATGAGTTATGGTGCATAACTTTCAGTTTTACTACTTTGACATCTTTTTTTGTTTAAAAAAAATCTGTATGCCTCTCTTACCATTGTCTATATTTGTCACTGTTGTCCATTGTTATCATCATTCTTTGTTGAAACCAGGTCTCTCTTGTAAATGAGTCCTCAAGGCTCAATGGGATTAAAGAGGAACTAAACCCAGGTTGAGATGGTAACTCCTTCCCCTAAGCAGATCCAAAATCACCCTCAAAATGGGCGTGTCGAGAGACAAGGAGGGGAGGAGGTAGAGTTGTGCTTTTGTCCACGCCTCCACCAGCAACAACCTAAAACAAATTAAACCTCTAGCCAACAACATACACCAAGCAACAACAAAGGATAAACATGTAGATGTATTTATCTATTCCACCCATTCCATCCAAAACCTAAGGCTCAAGAAAATGGGGAAAAAAAAGAAAAAAGAAACCGTTTGTCAGGAGTGAAATGTGGCACTTCCATATAAGGTATGAATGCTGCAGGACCTTCTCATCTCTGCAAGGGATTGGCTCTGCTTGAACCACTTCCGTGACGTCAGAGTGAGAAAATATGTCACAGTGAGAATCCTAGACCAATAAGAAAATTAAGGTGCAATCCCTCTGTTCAACCCATAGGGGTTACCGTAAACACGTTTTTAGACCGGGGTTTAGTTCCTCTTTAACCTGTCTGAATAAAGGTTGAATGAACGTCACATTTAGAA
>JBBPBX010023219.1:20135-40708 GCA_038048925.1 Garcialebias charrua | reverse complement strand
AAGACCGCTCTGCTACTAGCTCTGTGCTCTGCGAAACGTGTGGGTGACCTCCATGCTGTCCGTGCACCCAATGTGTACCAGGTTTGCCCCTGACGGGTCAAGGGTCACCCTAAGGCCTAATACTGCGTATATCCCCAAGGTCTTGACTCTGAACCCCAGAAGTCTGGACTTTGATCCCTCTTCTTTTCCTCCTTCTCCTGTCCTCACTCAGGAACAGAAAAGGCTGAAGGCACTCTGCCCCGTGAGGGCTTTAAGTGCTTACATGCAGAGAACAGCTGAATGGAGAAAAACAAACCAACTGTTTGCGTGCTTTGCGGCACCAGCTACCGGAAAGGCCCTATCAAAGCAGCGCCTCTCACACTGGGTGACTGAGGCCATAAAAAGGGTGTACAGTAGCAAAGGTCAACAGGTGCCCTCTGGAGTGCGTGCTCATTCCACTCGGGGCTTGGCCACCTCGTGGTCATTGTTCAAGTGTGCACCAGTTGCAGACATCTGTGCGGCTGCGAACTGGAGCTCAACAAATACGTTTGCAAAGCATTACAGTTTGGATGTTACTGCGTGTGATGTCACTCAGGCTGTCCTTTCTAACACACAGTAGAAAGCAGCCTTGAGATGCCTGTTGAATAAAGGCGGACGTTCACACTAGCATGCATTTTACTGAGCATTTCAAGGGCGTGAATGAATTACGTTCCCATAGCAATTATGTTGCACCGAGAGACCTGACTGATAAGGGAACTGAAAGTTATGCACCATAACTCATGTTCCCTGAAGGAAGGGAACGAGGTGCAACATACCTGGCCCTTTCAATGCTGAAAGCTCGGTGAAGTGCATTTTGGAGGACGTTGGATGGGCGTCAGTGCCTTAAATACCCAGAGGGCGGGGTCTCTGGCGTGACGCTGACGCCCCTGCCGTAAAGGCGTGAATGTATTCCTTCAGGTAATCGCGCGGGGTGCAATTTCCCATAGAAATTATGTTGCACCTCGTTCCCTTCCTTCAGGGAACATGAGTTATGGTGCATAACTTTCAGTTAACTGTCCCAAGAAGAAAACAACCATTCAATTTAATGGCGTATGTTGCTTGAAACACTTTTTTTCCCCTTTTGCCAACAATCTGATTAACAAAAACTTGAGCTGTTAGCCCAAAATTCAACATCCAACAAAATTCCAATAAGAAATTTCCTGGTGGGAGATCTGCTGACTCAGCTGAATATGTGGGAGTCAGAAGGTTAGTTGCTATACTGTACTGTATATCAAGATTGTTGTCTCCGTACAGAAAGACAGCAGCATCTTCTCAGATAGCCATCAGCTCTGATGTTCCACAGAACCATCATAACCAAAGATTTCAGGTTGTCTCTACCAGCAGCATCTTGCCGGTCAGTAAAATGTATTGTTAGTTATACATAATGAAGAATTAATAATCAAAAGCCATTCTGAATTTGCCACTCTTAATTTTCTGCTTTAAAACTCAGACAAGACTGAGGTTTTAGTTTTTGGACCTGAGGATCTTAAGAATACTTTTTTTTTTTTTTTTCAGTCTTTCGCCCTCCATGGATGGCATTAATCTGGCCTCCAGCTCTAATGTTAAAAATCTTGGTGTTATTTTTGATCAGGACATGTCTTTTATCTCCCACATTAAAAACGTTAATAGAACCGCCTTCTTCCACCTGCGTAATATCACTCAAATTAGAAACATCTTTTCTATAAATGATGCAGAAAAACTGGTTCATGCATTTGTCATGTCTAGACTGGACTATTGCAATGGTTTGTTATCTGGGTGTCCAAATATTTCTTTAAAAAGTCTTCAGTTAATCCAAAATGCTGCTGCCAGAGTCTTAAATCTCTCCAGTTTAGCTTCTCGCCATTGGCTCCCAGTCAAGTCCCGAATTGAATTCAAAAGCTTACTTCTAACCTACAAAGCCCTCAACAACCTAGCTCTATCTTATATTCAAGATCTTACAGTTTCATATTTTCCAAACGGAGCATTTTGCTCTCAGACAAGGATTACCCAGGGTTCCTAGAGTTTCCAAAAGCAGAATGGCAGGAAGATCTTTCTGTTATCAAAGTCAAAGTCAAAGTCAACTTTATTGTCAAAACTGCAATATGTACAGGACATACACAGGATTGAAATTGCATTTCTCTCTGTCCCTCGGTGCAACAGTAAACATTTAAACACTAAAACACTAAAACATTTAATAAACATAAGCATAAAATGAAATAATAAAAGTGTAATACTGTCCTGAGTTTTTGCATAGTAGTTTTTGCATAGTAGTAGTATGAAAGTATGAAAAGTTACACCAACACTAAAACACTAAACATTTAATAAACATAAGCATAAAATGAAATAACAAAAGTGTAATACTGTCCTGAGTTTTTTGCATAGTAGTATAAAAGTGTAAAAAGTATATCTATAAAATAAAATGAAAGTTCTGGCATTGACATTTGTAATAGAGTGACAAAGCAGCATATGAAGTTTATGTACACAGTATATGTATGAGGTAGTTGATATTGGTATAGAGGTAAAGTGGCATATGCAATAAGGCTAGTAAAAAATATATATATATATATATCAGCAGTAGTGTAGATATAAAAAGTAGTGTAAATGTAAACAGTAGTAATAAATGTAAACAGTAGTATTGAATGAAAACAGTAGTAATAAATGTAAACAGTGAATGTAAACAGTAGTATGACTATAGGCAGTAATGTAATGCAAACATTAGTGCGAATATAAGAAGTAGTGCAAACTGAATGAGCACATGACCGTGAGTAGGGCTGGACGATATGGCCAAAATTTTTATCACGATATAGTTCTTAATTTCGGTCGATATCGATATAATTCGATATCGATATAAACAGTATAAAAGCCTAAAAAAACCTATAAACTATACAAATAAATTAATGTTCTCCTTGTATTTAGCCTCCAAAAAGATGGAAATCACCATCAAATAAACATAAATTTCTCAACCCAATAATTCTCAGTCGGGTCATCTGGACAGTTTCTTTTTTATAGAAACGTTTCACCCTCCATCCTCCATCCAATTTCTATAAAAAGAAACTGTCCAGATGACCCGACTGAAAATTATTGGATTTGGTACGTGGATTATTGAGCATGAACTTTCTTGCCATAAAATTCTCAACTGTGTCAATATTAATAGTTTTAACTTTAAACATCTTTAAAATTTACAGCATTGAAATTCATAGTTAATTAAATAAAACTTTTGGGTGTTGTTATTTATAAGAAGCTGACATAGAAATCTCATGGAAATTACTTAAGAATAAAAATAACAAAATCAATTGCATTACTGTATAAAGTAAAATAGTTTTTGAATGACAAAGTTTTGAATATATTGAATAATGTAATGATTGTTCCATATTTAATCTGTTGTATTGAAGTTTGGGGAAAAGCATGTAAAACTATTACAAACCCTGTTTTTTTTGTTTTGTTTTTAAAGAGCTACAAGAATTATTAGTAGGAAGTGCTATGGTCACCCAACAAATATTTCATCAGTTTAAATTATTAAAATTTTATGATTTGGTTGAACATAGTATTTTACAAGTCATGTATAAAACTGAAAAAAAATTACCCCCCAAATATTCAATTAAAATTTGTTTAAAGTTATTAAACCCTGAAGGGAATGTAAATGTTTGTAAAACCTCCATTTAGGACTAGTTTGAAGGAGCTGAGTTGTAAATCAGGAAACAGGATTGTGTTGACTTGATATCACCATAAACATTTCTAAAACTATGTTTTAAAATATGATTAAATCAAAGTTGTTGGGAAGGTGTGGTGCAGGTGAAGTGAAGGTTGTTGTTTGTTTGTAGTTATTTTGTATTTTTTAAACAAGGGGCAGATATTAAAACACTATTTTCGTCTTTCTGCACATTTTCATTCAGTGTTTTTTTTTCTTCTGATGAATTTGTTTTATTTTGAATTTAAAAAACATGCAGCGCTGCTGGGGCTGTTTGTTTACGTCGTAGTTTCAGGGAAACGTTGGCTCAAACTTTATTGTTCTTCATCTTCTGACTCTCATCATATTCTATCGAGTGGAAACTCTTCAGATTAAACAAGTTAGATGTTCCCACCGCTAGTTAGAACGACTTTGTCACGTTTTGCAAAATAAAGAAACCGAGTAAGACTCGCTGCAGATGAGACCTGCAGTTTAACAAAACCGAACTACGTCCACACCGACGAATTAGTCTTTCCTCTCATCAGTGATGTCGTCTCTTTCTCTTCGCTTGTGAAACTTTGTTCAGTCACATTCTGACGGTCATGAGCACTCGTTTGACTCGTTTTGAAGCGAAAACTTAACGCGCTTTGGAGACTAGCTTAGCTTTTAGCCTGCTACCGCTAACGCCTGCTGCTGGAGTGAGCGCTGCGTAACAACGACGTCACCACGCACGTTTTGTGTCACAGCTTTTTCTGTCCGGGCGGGTTGTTGAAGCAGCCGCTCCAACCCGAACAGAAACAGAAAAACGTTGTAAAATCCTATCGAAATATCGAAAATATGCTTAAACTTCATATCATCGTTATTGAATAAAAGTATATCGCGATATTTATCGTTATTGAATTATCGTCCAGCACTAACCGTGAGTTGAGTGAATAACCCATTTTGATGACACAGAGTCCAGTGTTAAAATCTTTGTGTTGTGTGGTGGTGTGTGAAAGTTTTTTGTGATTAAGGCTGTACAAGTGGGAGGGAAGGCAGAGCAGGCAGAGAGATTAGCATCCTGACTGCCTGATGAACAGAGCTGTCATTTAGTCTGCTGGTTCGAGCCTGGAGACTCCTCAGTCTCCTCCCTGAAGGCAACAGGCTGAAGCAGCAGTGTAGTGGGTGTGTGGGATCACCTGCCATGCAGAGGGCTTTCCGAGTGAGGCGGTTGCTGTGTAAGTCCTGTAGTGAGGGGAAGGAGGTGCCGACAATCTTCTCAGCTGCTTTCACGATGCGCTGGAGGCTCTTGCGGGTCCTCTTTTGTGGAACCAACTTCCAGTTTCTGTCCATGAGACTGACACATTGTCCAGTTTTAAGACTGGGCTTAAGTCTTTCCTTTTTGATAAATCCTATAGTTAGGGCTGGCTTGTTATGGTGCTATAGGCTTAGACTACTGTAGGACAAACTGACCTTATTTCCTTAAATGAATTGTTAAAATTTAATCATTTTCATTTGGTATTATTTTTATCTTAACATGTGATTCTTGACCTGTCATTGTGTATCTGTTCCTAGCAAACCCAGCTGGTTGAAGCAGATGGCCACTTGTCCTGAGCCTGGTTCTGCTAAAGGCTTCTTCCTCATGAGGGAGATTTTCCTTTCCACGGTCGTCTTCATGCTTGCTCAAGTTGAGAGTTCTGTGATGGAGTTAAACTCAAAGCAGTCTGCTCCTCAGATAAATAATGTTAAAATTGTTATTTTTATATATGAATGTTTCTGTTCAGTGTCCTGAGATGATTTCTGTTGTAACTTGGCGTTATATAAATAAACAGAAATTAACTGAATTATGGGCAGCACGGTAGAGCAGTTGGTAGAGCTGCTGCCTCGCAGCGAGCATGTTGTCCTGGTTCAAATTGTGGTCCAGGGGCCTTTCTGGGTGGAGTTTGCACGTTCTCTCCGTACATGCATGGATTTTCTCTGGGTACTCCGGTTTCCATCGACAGACCAAAAACATGCATGTTAGGCTAACTGGTAACTCTAAATTATCACTAGGTGTGAGTGAGAGAGTGAATGGTTGTTTGTCTCATTTGCCTGTGATGGACTGGGGACCTGTCCAGGGTGTCCCCCGCCTCTCGCACAATGACAGCTGGACATGGGCACAAGTGACCTCTGTGACCCCAATAAGAACAGGGTAAAGATGATGGATGGATTAACTGAATTAAATTGAATTCATATTATGGCAAAGATAATTTGGAGCTTGCATTAAAACGTCAGCTTGTAAATGTTTAGAAAAATTTTCAGTTGAGTTTCTTACGTACAAACTAAAGACAAAAGATTATCCACACAATAAAGTTTTTATTTGAACCACTTTTTTGGGTGCGTGTGTGTTACTTTCTCATTTTGGTACCTGAACACATTTTGTACAGCTGTGCATAATTTACATACTTAGAAAGAAAATATATTTTGTTTCACCTAACTGTGCGTGCAAGACTGTTTAACAGCTCATTGTCTGGAGCCGCTGCGTTAGATCCCTCTATTTATTTGATTGTGTTCCAAAAATTCATGTTTCTGTATAACAGAGCTGCACGTCTGACTCGCTTCTGGCAGAGCAACAAAACAGTCCCAGCTCCTCCTCTCCAAATAGAAAAATAAAGCAATCTGCAACGTGCTAAAAGAGTACAGACAACGTTTAATGTCCTATATGTTACCGCAGCGTGTCAAAAGTCCACAATGGGTGCTCCAAACCATTTACAGCTCTGTGAATATCAACAAATCACAGCAGATTATATTCATTTTCCTGCCGACATATCAACCGGCTGCACCGTGGTGTGAAACTTGGCAGAAAATATACACATAAATCTGTATTAAGCAACGACCTGGAAACACGGCATCCTATCTAATGCAGTTTCATGCTCCAAAGCTTAATTTATCACACGTTGCACCTTATGCGTGCATCAAATCTGAACAAGGAGAAAAGACAGACAAAAAGTACTTCAATCTTTACAACAGAGTGGGAGGAATCCTATAGCAGAACTAATGAGAAAGATGGAGCATGCTCCCCGCTGCTGAAATAAAAATGTTTTTATTTTCCAAGTGAGTCCAAACACTAAGTTTTAACTAGAAGCACCCCATGGACAGCTGTGCCAGTTTGTTCTGATGAAAACATTTTCAAGCCCTTCACAGATGTTTAGTGAAAATCCCTGCTTTACGCATGCTTCGAATGTTAGTCTCCAGATTTTCTTTCTTCTGTCTTCCGGTATGTCCTCTCAAGTTCGTCATTGTGCTTTGCGTCAGGAAAAGAAACTCCTCTCAGTATTTCCCATTTCTGTATTTCTGGCAGAGCATAATTCTTCACACTGAAACTCTAATGTGACAATCAAGCCAAAGCAGCTGTAAAGTACTGATGTTTGCATATGGATGAGGTGTGTTTGAGGTTCAAATGTGCGCACAAATCTGCAACTCATTCAACAAAACAGGACGAACTGAGTAGAAAAATGATTATCTAATCAACAACACACTTATTTACTGAAATACCTGGCTGCAAACCTTGGTGTTCCCAGCATACAGTACTTTGTTTTTCGTCATTTCTAAGATTTGCAATTAAAATCCAAGTATGATATCAGAATATATCAGAGTTGCAAATAAAGGAAACAAGATGTACAGTAGTCCCTCGCTACTTTGCGGTTCGTTTGTCGCGGACTCACTATATCACGGTTTTTCAAAGTAAGATTGGACATAACACATTGACTGATGGATGGATGAGCCACATTATCGGCATTTAATTTTTATTAAACATAAATTATTTTAAATGATTTAGCACCTGCTAAATAATGCAGGTGAGGGCTGCATGTGACAGCTTGCCAAAGAAGCTTCCTCCTGCAGCATGTCATATCTCCGCTATGCAATGGAGAAGTGGGCGTGGCCGAGAACGCTGGCAGAGTGCAGTGATAGGCAAAGAGCTGATTTCATGACGTGATCTTTTAGAGTGTTTAGAGTTTAGAAATATTGTTTGGAATATTGCAAAAGTGTAGGAAGGGTTTAAAACACTTTAATATATACAGGTATATACCATATTTTTCGACCTATAAGTCACAGGTTTTTTGCAAATTTTGCATGCCCCGCGAATTATAAGCCGAAGTGACATATTTATGAATTTCTTCCCATATTTATAAACCAATGTTTGGCTGAGATATGACAGTTTTCATTCAT
This sequence comes from Garcialebias charrua, assembly GCA_038048925.1. Classification (NCBI taxonomy): domain Eukaryota; kingdom Metazoa; phylum Chordata; class Actinopteri; order Cyprinodontiformes; family Rivulidae; genus Garcialebias; species Garcialebias charrua. The sequence continues at coordinate 32,856 of JBBPBX010023219.1, read as the reverse complement.
TCTGACTGAAAAATGTGAACACTACCATTTTCAGCTACTTGATGGCACTCAAGTAGTAAGGTATGCCGTTGTATCATGTAATATCAATTCAACACTTGCTCTTCTCAAAGGCGGACGTCTCCTCTCGGTCTCCGCTTTGCTTTTGCTTTGTCTTGTCTGTGAAACTGTCTGAGAGCCTCTCTTCTAAAAAATCTTCTGAATCATAACTATGGACTTCAATTTGGTCAGTTGGTCCCTCAACACAACTGATAACATTTATTTAAAAAGAAGACAGGCTGTAGGCGAGCTGATTTGCCCTGTTGGCATGCACACAGCTGGATATCTCATTGACTTGGAAGACTTGATGACGTGTCTATCTCTGCTGTCATCTGTGGATCTTATGGACGCATATTTAATTCGATTTATGACAACTGGTTCCTGCTTTTTTGATTTGGCTGGTTCCTGGTCTATCAACACACAAGGAAGACGTTGGTAGCAAATCTGGACCTGGTCAGGCTGCCTGCCTTACATGATGGCTTGGTTCATGACTCGAGAACTCAGACTTTTGGCTGAATGGATTAGATCTCGGGGATTTTCTCAGGCACGTTCCATTGGTATGGTCATTTTAATTTGGACATTTCAGAAGCAAGTGGACCGACACAGACTGAAGGTAGATGTCATTAAAGTTCTGCCTGTCCCCAAAACAATCGTGTTTATCTGACACTCGGCTCCCCGACTGGCCTTGACAGGCCATCTCATCTCAACACGCCTGTAGAAGTTTTGTAAACCTGACGCTCTCACCCCTCCCAAACTTTCTACTGAGGAATTCCACGGACTTTTCAGAGCCCAGCTGAATAAACATTCTGTCCTCATCTCAGGACTCTGGCCATATGTGCACAGATCTCTCTAGAGGGAACTACTGTGTGATTTTATCTGAACTCTGCAGTGCCTCTGCGGGCTGGCTGCTCACCGCCTTTGAGTACCCGCCCCACCTCTTCGTAATGTCTGAGTCATTATGTGCTTGTGTGCGAGATTTTTTTCATTAATTTCATTAACACATTTTTGACCTTCAAACAGAGGTCAAAAATGTGTTAGGATTTTTTTTGTCTCCAAACCCTGTGTGTCATTTTTCACCACTTTTATTGTCTGTCCAACAGATCTCACTTGTAAATGAGTCTTCGAGGTTCAATGTGACTTACCTGTATAAATAAAGGTTGAATGAAAAAAAAAATAGGGAAAAGTGGCTATTAATGACACAATCGGCTTGCCATAGCCTGCCACCTTAGTCTGCTTGGTGCAACCGAATCAGCTTCGTTTCGATGCGCCGCCCCGGCAAAATACAGCTGATTTTGACTGCCAAGGTGCATTTATTAAGAAAAAGGTAGACTGAGACACACACACTAATATAATTTCAAGCAAAGAAATAATTGTTTTTAAGTGTTTATCTTGTTAAATTTAGAATAAATGAGCATACGCTTGTCCCTCTGCATGTGCGTATCCGCTTTTGAAAAAGCAGCTGATTTGATCGTCAAAGCGCATTTATTAAGAAAAAGGTAGTTTGAGACACACCTTTACTATAATTTCAGGCAAATAATTGTTTTAGGTGTTTATCTAAAAAATAATATATAAATACTAAAATAAACTACTACTTACTACCGTACTTGTATTACAATTCCTACTTCGCGGTTTTTCACTTATTGCAGGGCTTCCCCCCGCGATAAACGAGGGACTACTGTACATGAAAAACAGCCAAACATAATCCTTTAAGCATGAGAAAACCATGTTGATCTAACTGGGATTATTAGAGGATGCTAATGATGCCTAACAGATTAGGTAACTAACCCACTGAACATAATACTACTTTGTAGCAACATGTCAGTATTTCTTGTCTTTTTATTCCTATTTCATGCCTTGTAAAATATAATATTAATGTGTAAAAGTCTTATTCCTCATTTCTTTCTGTTTTGATTCCAAGGAGTCAGACTTTCTTGTATTCTGTTGAAGAGATCTTGTTTTATAGTTTTTCAGACTTTGGCCTGTCTTAAGTTTTTCTTTAGACATTAGGTGCTTTTTACTTAGGTTGTGTTTAGTAACTTAACTCTGATCTAAAAATATTTTTTAAAAATTACACCTGAATCTTTGGCACACTGTTATTCACAGACTGTCACAAAGACTATTTATTTAATTGATTCTGAAAGATTCAGTTAAATTAATCTGAAATATAGAGTTTGACACATACAATTATATTTTAGTCGCTCATCTCTCGGGTTGGGTGATGTATCCTGAGCTGTTTTCAAATTTCTTAAAACTTTCGGGCTCTGTTCATCTACTGTTGTAGTTTTTATTATGTTTTGTTTTTTACACATATGACAGGGTCTGACGCTTCTTTCATCTATCCCTTTTTTTAAGTGAAGTGCACAATATACTATCACGATAGACAGAAAATGATTTTAAAAAGCATCCAGAGACGTAAGAAAAGTCTTGAAAGACCCCCAGAAAACCAGGAGCAAAGATTGCACCAAGCGTTAACTCCTTTAAATCAAAGTATAAAATGATTTGTAGGAGTTGGATAGAACATTTTCACTGTTTTGTGTGTATCTTTTGTCACTTTTCTTATGCCTCTAGATTCTTAAAATGACTGGTACCCCTCTTTATTGGTTTAAAGACAAAAAGCTCACGTATGATCTTCTCCTCAGCACGGTTCACTTTAAGCTAACCACTGAACACTGTAAACGTTCCTGCCATGTGATACTGCACGAGTGAGATCAGACTAGAGAACAACGAAAGCAAGGAAGCTGAAACGCCACATCAGGCTTCAGACCAACTTCTTGATCATAAATCTACCGTAACTCAACATTGGATTTAATATTCATTTAAAGCTTTCAAAAGTGATGCCAAGAGCATCCACTAGAATGGTGATGTACTTTTTTTTTAGACAAAGGAATCTGGGCATTTGAATTTCAGCTGCTCTTGCATGTATGTCACCGATTAAACATCAAAAGCAATTTATTAAAATATCACCTGGCAGCACTACATGTATACTCACTGGACCACAAAAAAAGCCCAATCCGTCTAATGTTTTAAAACACAAGTTTACATTCAAATAAATTATGCAAATGTAAATAAATCATGTAAATGATTATATTAACTACTAATTCTCCCGCTATGTTTCTTTGAGTACCATCAAACAGCATGGCAGTACAGATTAACCATTTTTAAAGAATTCTGACAATAACATTTTCTCTCATTTCATTCTTTATAGTTTAAATTTTTCAAAAAAGAAGTAAAAAATTTAACATTTGGATACCTTACATACATTATGTACCCAACTTACATACCTACATGCTGCCTTTGGCAAAAAATAAGTTGCAAACAATTGTAATAATATAATACGCTCAGGCTGCCTTGCATTTTTCAAACCCCCTGACCTTCAACAAAACATTTTTGTTTGCATTACAAACCAAATGAATGTAGAGTTGCAAACCCTTTGCTGGTGTCTTACCCTTGTCCGATTTTGTAAGTATACATCCATCCATCCATCCAACTATTATCTTTTAACCACTTCTTCCTTTTTGGTCACAGGGGTCACTGGTGCCCATATCCAGCAGTCACTATGCAAGAAGTGGAGGACACCACAAGTACAGGCCAGGGACATAGAGACCAATGAGACAACAACAAAAAAAAACATTCAAACTCTCACTAGGGACTCTTACCAATCAGCCTAGTATGCATGTTTTTGGTCTGTTGGAGGAAACTGGAGTACTTGGAGAAAACCCTCACATGCACTGAGAACATGCAAACTCCACCCAGAAAGGCCCCAGGCCAGGAATCGATCCAGCAATCTTCTCACTGAAAGGCAGCAGCTCAGCCAACTGAGCCACCTTGCAGCCCAAGTACAGTACTGTACATTGTCATTTTTTAGGTTGACGGGGGCAGATGCTGATTATTGGTGAATTTTGAGAAGAATTTTGTGACGCCACCTCTAAATTGTCCCTAGGTGTGAGTGAGAGTTAGTAAATGTTTTTATTTTCCAAGTGAGTCCAAACACTAAGCAGCAGTCACTGTCAATCGATTGATCGCAGCAGTCGCAGTCCTTTTCTACAGTGGAGGCTGCATGGTGGAGGTAAGTAAGCTGTAAAGGAGATTGTTGACCAGTTAAGTTTTTATCTCTTAGCCTAGGTAGTGGTTTTTGAACAATAATAACACAACCATGTTATTATTGATGTTTTGTGTTCTAATGTCATTTAGGGAGATGATAAAAGCCCTAAACCCCAGAGAACCACAGAGAAGATTCAGGAAGAGACACAGAGGTACAGAAGTCTGCCATCAACCCTAACCTGAGTGAATCCAGTGACCTGGTGGTGGAATATGAGGGATACTATGCCAATCAGACTTGTCAACCAGGTATTTGTGTGTGCAACAAGCATCATCCACACCCTCAGAGGGAACATTTTCTACTTCTGGAGACACAATCAGCCAGAAGCGGGCTTGTTTGTGTCCAGAAAAAGAAGACATGTTGATTTGTCTGAAGAAAAACTGCTAAGTGAAAAGGTCCTCAGTGTGTAGCAGTGAGCATTAGACACTGACGTGTCACTGGTTTGCAACTGTTCTTCTGACCTGGAAATTATTTATTTTTATGTAAGAAAACTGCTTGGAATGGAAAATACCAAAGTAAAATAATACAACTCACGATTTGTACTGTAATGTGTAACGTAATTTTATTCTTGTTAGAATTAACATTAATTGCAAAATTGGTACCGAAAAAAGAACCGTCCAGGAACCGACACCGAAGTGAAGGTATCGACACCTGTACCAATACCAATTTTTTAGAAAGGTACCCAGCCTTATCCAGCACACACTTTTTGCCCTGCTCCCCTCAGGCAGAAGGCTGAGGAGCATTAAGTGCAGAACCACCAGGCTGAGGAACAGCTTCTACACTGAGGCTGTTAGACTCCTGCATATCTAAGCAGGAAAAATCACTGGGAAAATTAATGTGAAAAAAAAAAAACAACAACTGTGAATAGTCGTTGTAATGCCCCTTGGTTGCTGATATGTGCTGCTGACTATCCATGATAATGATCTCGTGCTGCTGATTATTTCATGTTGCGTTGTTCATTAGTCCTCATCTGCTCATACAGACTCATGTTTGTGCTGTTGTCGTCTTGGCGCATTGTTTTTGTACCATTAGTTCTTAGTGTATTCTTAGTTTAGTGAATGTAGTACCGGTATATTCTTAGTTCATGACTCGGATCTTACTGTTTTTCTTTACAATTTGTATTTTTGTTGGATGTAACTGGGACTATATGCACATAGTTTCGTTCAACCTCATGTACCACACATGATGTGAATGACAATAAAAATCCTTGTATTTCTGCTCTATCCACCGATAACCTAGCCTGGTTAAAACCAGACCCTTGTCCTTCACTTCGCTTCGTACTAGGGTCTGGACTTTCTGTTATAGAGAACCGATTCTTGCTGGAGGCGTGGCCTCTGCTGAGGAACAAAACCATTGGATCTTAGAAAAATTTTGAACAGGGAAAAGCATTCTGCTCCCTCCCCCTCAGAGCCATATATGGTCTGCTTCCCCGTGGTCTGTTGAACTTGACATCAGCTCCGCCTCCTGCTGCATTTTCTCTCGCTGCCGCTGCATATTCTGTGTTTATATGTTAATAAAACGTTCTAAAAAAATAAAATAAAACCATAGAGCTCTGGTCCAGCACACCAGAAGACCAGAAAATCTGCAGGGACTCGGGCAGCAACGTAAAACCCGAGTTTAATTCTCTCGTGAGTGACAACCTGAGGCATTTCCTCATTCAACTCAGCGGAGGGAGAGGAGGGGAGGAGGGAGCGATCACTTGACTTTTGGCAAAAAAACAAAAGAAAACTCCAGATAAGGGATTAAGAAGGGGAATTTAATACATTTGTGTCACATATAAAACAGTCCTGCATCGCTTTGCATCGCTTTGAATGAGAACATGCGGATGCTCGCTGGCTGCGCGCTGGGACAGGTGGGGGCGTGGGTTAGGGGCCAAAATCTCCGCCCCTTCTGTTCTCTGATTGGTCCGGTCAAAAATCAGCCGGAGAAATCCTTCTCTATGGGAGAAGTCCCAGACGGAGCCGTGAAGGGAAAATAGAATTGAGCGGAGCTGCTTAGGAAGGGCCAGGCTACCGATAACCTGATTTTCTCTCAGTTTGGCTACATATAGAAACCTTCTAAAGCGAAAACGTGTCTCAGTTTTACCACTGTGTCCCTCGCTTTTATTCCCAAATCCATCACATCCTTCAATGATGTTATGTTCAAAAACGTTTTGAACACCTGGTTGAACAGAAAAGTTTACATCAGAGGCAGAAAAACTCAGGTAAATCACTTGAAATATTCATAACTTTAAATAATTAGCAAATTACTGTTGCTTACATGAATCATCTGACATCTAACTAATCTAATAACATTCTACCTTTTAGTTTTGCTTTTCCATTTTCTCTGCATTCATTTAATTCATTATAAGGTAGTACACATGTTGAGCTCCTCGTTAACTCAATCAAAGCCAATCACATGACTACAACGCCATGCATGTAAACGTGATGTAGACAAGACAACTTGCTGAAGTTCAGCTGGAGCATCAGAATGAGGAAGAAAGGAGCTTTACGTGACATTGAATGTGGTGTGGTTATTGGTGCCAGATGGCCTGCGCTGAGTATTTCAGAAACTGCTGGGATGCTGGGAAACTGGGATTTTTTTATACACAATAATCTCTAGATATAAAAGAAAATGGTCTAAAAAAAGAGAAAACATCCAGTGAGCAGTAGTTGTGTGGACAAAATTGTCTTGTTAATGTCAGAGATCAGAGGAGAATGGGTAAACTGACCGGAGATAATAGAAAGGCAACAGTGGCTCAAATAACTGCTCGTTACAGTACAACCAAGGTGAGCAGACTACCACCTCTGAATGCACAGCATGCCCAACCTTGAAGCAGATGGACCACAGCAGCAGAAGACCACACCGGGCGTCACTCCTGTCAGCTAAAAACAGGAAACTGAGGCTACAGTTTACACAGTCACCAACATTGGCAATAAGAGATTGGAAACACATTTCCTGGTACGATTAGTCTCAAGCCGCAAGATTTCTGTGGCCTCCACCGTCATCAGGTTGCAGTACAATCAATTACCTTTAGGATGTGGTGAAATGGAAGATTCACATCATGGACGTGCAGCAAAACCATGATGCCATCATGTCAATATGAACCTAAATTTGAGGACTGTTTCCAACAACTTGTTCAATCTATGCCATGAAGAAAAAAGGCAGATCTGTAGGCAAAAAAGGAGTCGAACCTGGTAATAGCAAATTGTACCAAATAAAATGGGTGATGAGTGGCTCCGCTGTCCTTAGTTAGCAAAAGTAACAAAATTAAGATATATTCTTGAGATCAGAAGAGTTACCTCAATCATCACAATAGGCCACAATCACACACAAACTAATCTAATAGCAGACATAGGAGAGAAAGGCAGGGAGGTGTGTTTATCTGTGGGTCAGGAGGAAACATAGAAGTGAAGGGGTAGACAAAAGAAAATAAATCAAGATCTGATCCTGCATGAATATTTCTGCAGAAAGACATGAAATGACACTGACCATGACCTCGTTTGGGGCTGGACGCATTTCTCAACTTAATTCCCCTGCAGAATGTGTGTGCACATGCTAACTCATAGTGGCCCCATTACTGATGGCTCTAACAAGGCCGGGTCAAAGGTCAGACAGTGGTGAGTAGAAAAGGATGAAGCGAGAACTGTTAAAGGTCTTTTAACCACCTGCCTTCACACACACACACACACACACACACACTCATGTACACCAAATCTTGACTAATTGTTCCCAGATTGTTTAAAACGCATCCCAAGTGCCTCTGTAGCCGTTTCCCATCCAGTGAAAAGATGACAAGCCTTTCCACAGATTCTAGTTCATGCAGCATGTTTTCAGTTCAATTCAGAATAATACGAAGAGCTGAAGTCAAACATGTTCACAATTTTAATCCTTCTTCAGTGTCATCATTTATTTAGTTTTCTCTACTGGAATAATGTGAAACCTCAGCACCATGCAAAATAATAAGAATAAAAAATAAATAAATAAAAACCAGTTGCACTATTGCATGCAATCAATCAAAAATATCCTTCAGGCATTTCCCAGATCTGTAGCTTAAGTATTTGCTTAAAAAAAACTTTAATTAAAATTAAAAAAAGAGAATTAGTTGTAAGATTATTTCACGTTAGCTGTGCTTTAGTAAATTAAGTGATTTTTCTTGGTTTTGTCACACTCTTTGGTACCAAACTGTCTAGAAACAATTACAGCACAATCAATTGTGTTGTATCTTTTAGCACTATGCGTACTTCTTAATGAGCAAAGAATCTACATATTTATTTCATTTGACCTCAGATTCTCATTTTCGCTAACGACCTGGCCAAGATATCCCAACATGCGGAAAACAAAATTTTCAACTGATCCGTCAACGTGGTAAAAATTGCATTTTTTTGTGCATCACTTTATACAGCATCAACTTTCAATTAACTTTTTTTAAACTTGCAAATAGTTTTTTTTTTTTTACATTTAAGTTAATTAGTAAATCTCCTGCGTAAGCCTCAAAGAGGCATGCACATTTTGTCATTATAAATGCATATTTTTAATATTGTTTAATTTATTATCACAGGGTTCACTTGGTTTTAACATGCAGCTCAGTATGAAGTGGTGTGTTAGGGTCAAACATCTGCATGGTTGGTCTGAGTAGAGCAACAGTTATGACAGAAAGGAAAACAAATCTGAGAATATACGACAGTGTAAAGAATTTTAAAAAAATACAACATTGTATCATTATAGTAAATACAGCAATATTAGCATTTGCATGTTTAATTTTAATCAAATGCCTTACTTATAAACTATACTTGTTTAAAGGTAGGATGATGGTCATACGACATCATTTTTTGTTGCTTGGTTGATCATTGGCTTTTAGATCACCAGCTTAAGTTCTCAATTATTAAAGATTAGGACAAAAATTTAAAAAATAAAAAATAAAGGCTGCAGACAGTTTCATTTATTTGGCTGCTATAAAATTAAGTTTTTGAATAAATGTGTGCATTTGTCGTTCAAATAAATGTGCAATGATTCCGACCAAAGCAAAAATAAATAATAATATAAAAGCCACTGTAGAGATATTGGTGGCAAAAAGGAAATTATGTTTTTGTTTTGTTTTGTTTTTTGCCTTTTCCATTTTAATAAACCCGCTTTGTTTTATAAAATGAGAAATATAAAAAGCATTAATTTGATGGCTCAGCTGTTTTGAATGAAATTCCCAGCTCAAAAACCATTAATCAAAACAGCCTTACTTTTTATTTTACCAATAATATATTTAAATAAGCAGGGTTGCGACTTGAGCTGATAGCTTTAAAAGTGACAATGTTTGCATTATTATTACCTTTGTCATACAGTGCAACTTTTAACGTTTAAATGACGGAAAACTTGCCACTGCATTTTCATACATATCCTCATGCTTGATTAAAAAAGGATTTATATAAATTCCTGAAGGCGGGTTTAAAACATTTGTAGCACTTACAGTACATAACTCCTGCACTGAACTTGTGAACTGACCCCTCACACATTCAGGCCTAAATTCTTACTGTATTTGCCTTCGTTGATAAATGCTGCACTGGAGAATACTTGAAAATATACGGCTGATCTATGCTGCTCATATCTCTCTTTATCCCACACACAGAAGGTCACTTTGTCCCAGAAAAGCAGAACCATATGAATACATAAGAAATACAGATACGCTACGCTCTCCGAATATGAGTGATGAATTCACTTGAGGTGGATCTGGAGTGTTTGTTTTCTGTAATTTATAAGCGTCTTTAAAAACACACTTGGCCGAATATTTCACATGTTCCAGGACCCGAAGCACACGAGGGCTGACGACGTTGCTGCATCTAGACTTTTCATTGGAAGCCGTTGTAAGAATATTTTTTTGGGCTCCCCAGAACTAAATCAATGTTCTGTATTCTCGACGTCAGAGTTTCATGAAGTTCGCGTTTGAAATTACGTTTGCGTAAGCTCTTTGGGTTTTGGACTCGCATTCAGGGTGGGACTGTTTTGGAATAAGAATTCTGCCCAAATAAAACAATAAGAAAAACCTCTCACCATCCACAATTCTTTGAGATGACAGGAAAAACAAGATAAAATTTAAAAAAAAGGGCGACTAAAAATTAAAACATTATTTATGAAGTGGCTCCATTGTTGTATTTACCCCTCCCCAACAAGGTAAGGTTTAATTTGTAATTCAAAGCATTATTTAAAAAAACACAAAATACTATTAACAAATCATCTCACTGCCACGCTCATGTTTTCAAAAACGATCATCTTTTAAATGTGCCTCATTTAATCTCTTCTGCAGCTCTCTGTTTCCATTCCAGTCAATCACAGGTACAAAACGCAGCCCACCCTGCATGGCTGCTTTAACTATAATGAGAGAAAATGTCTGTACACTGTTTACAAGCCTCCACGGCTGCACACCACTATCCAGCCCTGCATTCCTTCTCCTGAAATTACATTTGTCATTCTGAAAGCTGATGGTTTACACTGGTTTGTGCACGAGCGTGCGTGAGCCACAGAGTCCAGAGAACATGTCAGACCCACACCAGTCTGTGAGTTTGGTCTCCTACCTGTTATTGTAATGTTGCTGTAGATGTTGGAGAGCTGCTCCTTCAGCAGGACGAGCTGCGTGCTGGCCGCCTTCTCCCTCTGCAGCTCCAGCATTATGTCAGGGTGATGGGCCACTTTGCAGCCTTTCTGTTTGTCCAGGGCGATGTCGCTGCGCACGATGTCTGCAAAACAGCACAGAAGGAAGAAATTGATTGTTTGGTTTTTTGGAAGTTTTATTTCTCAACTGTTACTGTTGTGTCCTTAAAATGTCACAAGATAAACTATATATATTTGATCACACTGCAGTAAATTGTGTTTCTAATCATTGGATTTCCTGTGTAAGCTATTTTGTAAATTACTGCACAAAGGCTGCAGGGGTCTCAAATTTATTTTTTATTTTTTTGCAGCATGGACCAGTTTCAAAGACAGAGTTCCCACCAGTGGTTTGTTTTTTAATCTTTTTTTTTTATATTTTAGTTTGCTTCTAGTTTTGTGAATACATGAAAAAAAACTTTGACTGAGTGAAGTGCAAGAAACAGGAGAGGATGAAAGTGGTGTTTTTTTGTTGTTGTTTTTTCAAAATGAAATACCTGATTTGTTCTTTTACATTTTTTGTGGGGCCAGTTATTCACGGACCAGTGTTGGTCCTTGGGGCCAGCCATTGGGAACCCTCTGGAGTTTTTTTTTTTTGTTTTTTTTGGAAGTTTTATTTCTCAGCTGTTACTGTTGTGTCCTTAAAATGTCATAAGATAATATACAGTATATTTGATCACACTGCAGTAAATTGTGTTTCTAATACAGTAATTGTATTTCCTGTGTACCGTAAGTAAGCTATTTTGTAAATTGCTGCACAAAGGCTGCAGGGGTCTCAAACTTAATTTTATTTTTTATTTTTTGCTGCATGGAACAGTTTCAAAGACGGCGTTTCCACCAGTGGTTTGTTTTTTATTTGTTTTTGTTTTTTTGTTAGCGTGTAGTTTTGTGAATACATGAAAAAGAACTTTGACTGAGTGAAGTGCAAGAAACAGGAGAATGAAAGTGGGGTTTTTTTGTGTGTGTGTTTTTTTTTTCTTTTTTCAAAATAAAATACCTGATTTGTTCTTTTACATTTTTGTGGAGCCAGTTCCAAACAAACACGGTGTTGCTCCTTGGGCCCAGCTGGAGTCCCCCCACACACACACACACAATTTAGAAATGACAGGCTTATTTAAATAAAAACTAAACAATGTGAGAACTTGTTAAAAACCCGTTTTCGTTTGTTGTTGTTTTTTAATCACGAAATGACCGTGAACGCATCACGCGCAAGGTTTTCTTCGCTTTTACGCCTTAAATATGGATGGATGGATTGATTTATTTAACCCCCAAAAAATTACACAGCGTAGAAAAAACAGGCTGCTATTTTATGTGCTTTTTAAAAAAAAAAAATTAATTTGCTTTAGCAGCTTACTGACGCAGCGGAGCAGCTACAACACGGACGGAACAATGCGCTACTCCTCTGTTTAAACAGTTTAGCGGGCGAGCTGCGGGCCTGAAACATGAGAGAAGGTGAAGAAGAAGAAGTGTCGTGTCTCATCACCGTCCTCGTAGTTCTTCAGGTAGTAGTCGGGCCCGGGGCCTCTGAACTTGGCGAGGTTCTTCTGGTTGTTGAACTGCAGGAAGTCGGTTCGCTTTCCGCCGAAACGCAGAAAAGCTGGCGACAGGCCGCGCGCCAGGGTCACGAGCCGCTTGGAGCTGCGGACACAGGACAGGAAGAGAGAAGGGACACTTTCTGAAATATGACGTCACAGGTTTTCCACCTGGAAGCTGCTCTGTTTTAATTCTTATTCAGGGACTTTTAGTTTTCTTTAGTGTTTTAAAGCCCTGATGGGATTTTTACAACACGCATGTCCTGTTCTATTTATTTTTTACATAGAATAATAAATAAATAAATAATAGATCCACTCTAAAAAGTTATTGACCGCATGCTTTGAACTGTGAATTAACACACAGAATATTTTACTTCTTAAACTTAAAACAGCCTTCCTGCTGCTTCAGACAATTCATATTCGAATCAAATGTAAATTA